>JALBCR010004073.1:0-25375 GCA_030710515.1 Abscondita cerata | reverse complement strand
AATCGTAATGCAAATCACAATCAAAAATTATGCCAGGTGAAGACAAAAATATGGAAAATAAAATTAAAGAAGTATCACAATGTAGTCCTATATTTTATACGAGAATAGGGGAAAGTGATTGGGTTGCATCTGAAATTAAATATCATTCAGCATGTGTAACAATACAACCTCGCACTATTCAAACTAAAACAGATTGCAGCAACCGCAGTAAGAAACGAAAAATTACTGATGATAACCAAGGTCCACAACAACTGTTGATGGAAATAGAAAAAGGTTTGAATGGCGGGAAAGGTTACACAACATCAGCAGTTTGTAAAAGATACAAAGAAATAGAAGATATTGATGTCAGTGATAGAGTATTGATCAAAGTCATATCAAATTATTTGGCGAAGTTGTAGAATTTGTTAAGCAGAGAATTCTTCATCAAAAAGTTAATAAGAAAAGTTATGTTGAAACCATTATTGACAAAAACCGAATCCCTGGGAATCGAATGTATTTTGTGGTGCATCAGAACTTCAACTACTTCATAAAATGCCAGAACATTAAGAGAGAAAGTGGATGAGGAAATAACCTCATTTTACTGAGTTTAGAAATTTAAAATTATCAAGTAACCTGCTCCAAATAAAATGAAGAGAGCATGGGCACATCAAAATGCTTCTCGAAATTCCTCTGAATCTAGCGTTCTGATTTAGAATTAGTGTACTTCAAATTATTGAATTTTGATACCGCTTACATACAATATACAAAGGTTCTATTCTAATCACAATCTATATACCGTGGGTATCTGGCAGGACGCAACATATAAATTTCCACTATAAATTGAATTGATCCACTAGGGCTATAAAATTTTCGTATTCGACGTGATACGTTACCGACTAATTGTTATTGCGTGTTCCTTATTGTAATATTCTCTAATTTCATTTTATTTTTGAAAATGAGGGCCGAATTCAGAGACCTTCCTAATTTCACACTCACACTCAACGGGTTAGTTACTAATTCTCGACTCAAGGCTAGTGAAAAGCCAACCTCACCTAACCGTTGGTATTCAGAAACTATGAAAAATAAGTAACTAAACTGAGTGACGCACGAGCAACTAACAAACCGAAAACATTTTGCAGAAAATGGTTGGTAACGGTAATTATACTAAAAGTAACTACACCGTTAACTTCAAACCATTCACAAACCCTACTTCTTCTTGTACTTTGCGAGCGTTTAAAAATTGTTGTGAATTATTTTTGTTATTATTGTCGTATTTTTGTTGTTGTTATTCGTTGTTATTGTTGTTGTCATTGTTAGTTTTATAATGTCCCGCGAAAAGATCATTTATGTCGGGGATGAAAAAACTTTCTTGAAAGAAATTGTCACGCGGTACGTACACATCGTTGAATGTAAAAAGACCGACGCTGTATCCGTTTGTGAACGAAAAAACCTGGCTCTTAATAACAAAAGAGTTTAACGCAATAAGCGAGCATTGTAATGTGAAGTATTCATATGTATAATTGAATCGTATTATGGACAATTTCTTTAATTTTAGAGAACTGCTGAACAATTAAAAAGTGCTGGGAAAATATGAAGAATAGAAGGAAAAAGGAGTTGGCGGCAGAGAAAATTGAAAGGATGGCTACAGGTGGGGGCTCCTATAAACCTCCTGCTGACAGCGAGGATGCTGTTATCGCGATGACATTTTTAGTTCGGTCGACATCGAACTTAAAGATGTCATTGATAGCGATACCATTTTAATGGTCGGGGCCTCGGACGGCGTAAATGTTGTAGACAACAATAATCCGTCTTCGTCGCATGTAGATATTGTAGAGGAGAATGTTGTTCCCATGACTGTTGTCAGTGATGAAATAGAAGGTAATACAATTTTTTATTGTTAGGTCTAAATTTTAATATTTTTCTTAATCTTAAATATTGTTATACCTAGATTCCCTGAATGCGGAGGTGAGACCAACTCCTACAACAAAACAAAAGAAAAGGTCTTTTACGAACAGAGGATCTGCCATAGAAATGGAATTGAAAGTCCCGACTGGCTCGTACGCAAAGGGCCACAGAGCAGGATGAGGAATTGCATCGTTTGCACATTGAAGAACAAAAATTAGAATAGAAATAGCAAAAGAAATTTAAAACAGGAAAAATTAAAATAGAAAAATGTTACAACAACAAATTTAATAAATAATTGCATTACATTGTAATTTTAATTTGCAAATGCCTTATTATAAAAGCAGCACGGATTGCATTTCCAGGGATATGAATAGGTGCAGGTGGAATAGGTACCACATTATTTGCAATTTCCTGTTGAATATGGAATTCTCCTCTGTCTATTGCTATATTATGTAAGATAGCTGAAGCAGCAATTATTCGAGTCGTTGCTCTAATATTATATTGGGATTTGTGAGTTAAACAGCGGAATCTAGACTTCCAAATTCCAAATGTTCTTCGACAACATTCCTGGTAGTAATGTGAGAAGAATTGTATCTATTTTCGGATCTTGTTGTTGGATTTAAAACAGGTGTAAATACATGTCTGGTTTGCATATGCACTATCGCCTAATAAAATTCCTGGTAAGTCACCACGTTGAAGGCGTAAGCAGACAGAGCTGCTGTTAAAAATCCTGCTGTCATGTGCAGAACCTGGCCAACGAATAACTATATCCAAAATGTTGCATCGAGGCCCAGCAACAACTTGCACATTTAAAGACATCCAGCCTTTGCGGTTTCGATATACCTCAGCATTCCTTCCACCAGGGCTTTTAATAGGAATATGAGTCCCGTCAATACAGCCAATGACTCCAGGAAATCCTGCAATTGCATAAACATATTTTTCATATTCCGAAAATCTTGATTATTGGTAGGAAACTTGTATTGCCCTAGATGTCTTGATAGTTGCTCGCTAACTTCATTAACAATCCGAGACATTGTTGACTGACTTACACTTAATAAGTCCCCACAAACCTCTAAAATCACAGACATAAGTGGCAACATTTGCAAAATTATCGAACATACTTGATAACTTCCAGTTGCAAAACCGAAGCGCACAATATATCTTCAAGAGAGGTGGCACTGGTACTCCACGATTATTGTTATTTTGTTGTACCGATATATCAGTGGTAAAAACATTCATAATTGTATCTCTTGAGAAACGTACCGCTGCATTAATTCAGTATTCGAAAACCGTTCTATGGGGTTTTGATTATCCCTTAATATAATTCTGTAAAATCATAAAATTGGTAGAAGAAAACGATATTTTTTTAATATATCTCACCTAGGCACTGCTAAATAAACATCATCCTCAACGTAACGAATAAATTCGTCAAAATCGTTATCCATGGTTTAAAAAGAAATTATTACAAAATTACTCCTCTATAACAACCCTACACTTAACCCTACAAAACTACAAACTCTAAAAATAATTAAAAATTATGATCATGCAACTATTTTAATATGGTTCAATAAATACACGTTCGAACGGTGGTACATGTAAGCGGTTTATTTACACTAAACAAAATTGCCATTACTACAAAGACATGCATCCCACTGCTTCAAGACGCTGTATACCGGTGTGGTACCAGTCCATTGGCTGTTCGCGGAACCATTTCCAAACTGCCTGCTTGACTTGAGCGTCCGACTGGAATCGCTGTCCCTTAAGTGCCTTCTTCAATGGTCCGAAGATATGGAAGTCACAGGGTGAAAGATCCGGGCTGTGGGGTGCTCAAAATCTCCCACCTCATCCGCTCCATCTGTGATTTGATGATGTTAGCTGTATGCGGCCTTGGCAAACCGCTGTCGATTGTCGCCCATCTGTGAACTTCCGACACCATTCCACGACTTGGTGGTTTTTGAGAGGACACTCACCACCATAAACATTTTGCATTCTCCCATAAATCTGAACTCGAGTGTTGCCCTCAGCATGGAGAAAACTGTATGACTGCTCGGTAATCGGTTTTGGACGCTCCAACTATAAGACCTGCCATAATGAAACGCGCACAACAACTGTCTCCTGTACGAATATCACGAGGGATGTGTCACAATAGACAGCTATATAGCAGCCGCTGGCCTACGCAAATTTGTACGATTATAGCTCCACTAACAATCGTTTCAACAGCGCTCGAACGTGTATTTATTGAACTAGCCTCGTATTTTAATATACCTAATAAAAAAAACTAACTGCAATTACTACACTATCAATTAACAAATATACAACTATTAATGATAAATAATAATTAAAAATCTAGGGAAGAACGCTTTCAAACACATGCAACAAACCAAATTATTTTGAGTTAGTGAGATTTTAGGGTGGAGTGCAAGCGTGGCTAAAATCTCCCTCACCTTCACTCACTATTTAGGGACATTTTAGTCACTCACTCCACTAAATCTGTTTCTGAATACCGTCCAGTTAGGTTAGGGTGAGATGAGTAAGATATGAGTGTGAGTGTGAAATTAGGAAGGTCTCTGAATTCGGCCCTGAGTGTTATACAATCCTCTGAGAAAGTTCAAATGGTTAAGGGGTATACGGAGGTGAAAGCTATAGAAACACTTCTGCTTTGTTTGCTGTACTTTTCCGGATCGGCAGAGAAACCGCAGTGTACACAAGCGTCCGAAGCAGGTTTAACAAAACCAGAAGATGGAGAACGATGAAGAAATCAATGTACTAGGTGCTGTGCAACTTAACCCTAACATTAGTATTCGACAAGTAAGTATCGACTGTGGTGTAAATAGGTGTCGAGTTCATAAAATTTTAAAAAGCATAAACCGATGTTGACAAAAGGCAAGAATTTTGTGAAACATTAATGGAGATACGCAATAATGATATGAATTTTCTTAAGAATATTTGCTTCACCGATGAATGTTCGTTAAATCTCAATGTAGTTTACGGAATATTTATTGACTTACATATGTAGTTCTTACGTAATTATACGCATGAAAGAAATTAAATTTATGTATTTCAACCGAGTACCTTTTAACTGTAACCGTGGTTTCGTGGTTATTTTAAAAATCCGCTTTGTTTATCCTTATTTTCCGGTTGTAAAAAGTTTGACCAATTATGACATTAAATAATTTACAAATAATTAATTTAAAATGTTACTAATGTCTAATCAATGGATTATTGATCTTGCATGTTTTTGTCGGTTGTTGACTAATGGAATATAATAACTTTATGTGAATATGATAACACATTTAAATACATTTTCTTATTGTTTCAGGTAAGCTCCTTCAACGGATACCTATCTTGCAAACTGTAAGTTACATTTTGGCTTCGAGACAACTTATAAAATTCTAATGTAGTACAATGAATATGAGAGTTCTTAAGAGTATTTAGTTGCAACTTTTAAAAATTACAATTATCCACATGTTGACTTGTTTCTGGAGGCTGTCGTTATTTATGTGCTCTTTTTACATGGATTTAATTTTCGGCATAGAAAGAAGTAAACATTGTGCCAGGGTTGTATGAATAAATAAACGTGCTTGAAAATGTTTGCCTGAAAGGAGTTATGTACATTCAATAAAAATCGGTAAATGAATAAATAAATTAATCTTACCATACATGTACGACTCGTTCATGTAAAATTGATGTAAAATGTGTATCCTCACAGGTTTATATATTGCAATAAGTGTCATTGAAAATCGTGCTTTTTCCATCTAAGAATTTGTTTTCTGAATTGGAAAGATGCGGTCGCAGTTGTTTGTTTTGAGATTATATTTCAGTGGAACAATAAATTTAGCGTGGTACGTAACTTTGTACTATACTTTTTGGATGGGTAATTCTCAATTACATAATTCTATTACTCGTAGTCTTATTTTTGATATTACAATTTAATTTAGTAATGAAAAATTTTATCAATTCACTTACATTATGAAAATATAATTTGATAACACAAATAAATACATCACATAATGATGAGATGAAAATAAAGTAATAGTTATTTACATTATGTGGAGAGGATGTAAGAATTTTGCTGTTATCTCTTCCAATCACTTTAATACATACGAAATTTGTGTAATAGCTTGGCCGACGATTATCTTCAAAAAACAACAAAATTATTTCTAATTGATTTTAAGTAGGCCTGGCTGTTTAAATCATTTTGGCATACACCACTTTCAATATGCGTCAGTTCGTTTGTTTAACTTGACGCATAGATGGCGCCACAATATCATCATCAATAAAAATTAAATGCGTCCTTATTCTGACATTATTGTGTCATATGGTGTAAAGTAATTTTTAAAATCAATTTTTGGTGTTTATTTAAAACGCCCTAAATAGCACATAAATCTGCCATTTCTTTGTTTCCTAATTTTTAATTTTTACCACAGTACCGTACTTACTGTTAGTAATCGAACTCTTCCGCATTATATAAAATCTGAGTTTCAAGACAAGTATAGAACAACTTTAAAAATGTGTTTTGCAGTTCACAGGCAAAATTGAAATTTACAATTCTATAAATTGCTTCAGTTACTTAAGTTTAGTTTTTGCATTATTATTACATGATCGCTGGCGCTTGCTTTACCTTTTGCATTTACTCTACTGATTTTAAACATTTGATTGTTGATCATTTTGTTTGTTGTTTGTTGCTGTTACTCCACCACAACGCTATAGAGATGTTTTTCACAGCTGGATATCATGATCCTCTCTACAGGACGCCAAAAACATATAACTAATAATAAAATCTTTTAGATTTTTAGAGATATGGGTACTTCTTGTATTCCATTAATTCCATACCTGTTTTGTTTACATATTATAGTTTCTTAACTTCACATACCATTTTGATATTTATAGTGAATATTATGCAACAAATTTTATTATTTAAAACGAATTACATACTATACTTTTTCCAAGACCAACACAAAATACTAACATTTCGAAATTACTTTATTTTAATTTGACAAATGATAACAATAGAATCTATTGAGATAAATGTACATTAATAGTTACTTAGAAATAATTTTGGCAATTGCTGAAGAAAATCATTGATTTTTAAAATTTTTCTGAAATTGTGTTTTATGTTATTTACATAAACGTGTTTCTGTCTAAATGTAAGGCTTAACTCTTTCCGGTTGTCTAAAAAATAAAGTTCCTAATCCCTTTGAAAGTACAAATATATTTGCTCGTGTATTTTAGGACCTACTGGTGCTTTGGATTTAAAACTGTCTGTATATTTGTTACTCTTCTCACTTGTTATCAACCATTACTACTAGCGGTCTAGCACGCCATTTTTACGTGAAATTTGTTTCCCCACCCGTATAACAAAGCACAACAATATTTATTATTAGCCACTGATTAAGAATAATTCGAACTTTAACTAAATGAATTACTTTCTTCAAGTCGTCTGAACAAATATTTTTAATGTTATGTTTTTTTTAAATAGAACCACCCATTTTTTATTACAAATTTGGATTCCTTGAGAAATTCTAATGTGACTTTATGCATTATACATAGTGTCTAAAATGGAGGGTTTTGCATTATTTCACTTTTTCGGAAAATTGACTTTTCGAAAATTAAACTCAGTTATCCTGGAATTTATCCATCTGCGATTTCGTAGCTTTAATAAGCTTTCACATGTGCTAACTAAAGCTAGTTCACCTTTCTAACCTTGCTAAGTTTTGAGTAATGAATTATTTAAATTGAACTCTCTAAATTCATGGATAACTTGATTTTTTTAAATGGCACCACCTACTTTTTTATGTGCCGTTGAACGTGGAATTTCATAAGCATTCTAATGATAAAGTTGTAGGTATCTAACTCTTACGGTTTTTTTGCGGGTTTTTCAGTACGAAATCGCAGATGGATAAATTCCAGGATAACTGAGTTATTTAATTTTTTTTCGATAAGTCAATTTTTCGGGAAAAAGTGAAATAATACGAAAACCCCCCATTTTAGACCCTCTATTTATAATGCGTAAAGTCACATTAGAATTTCTCAAGAAATCCAAATTTGTAATAAAAAATGGGTGGTTCTATTTAAAAACCATAACTCTGGTACGTAGCACTTTTATGGAACAACACCCGTATAAACGAAAATAATTTTAAAATGTGCAGCTTATTGATTTGGCACAACTTTCATTGCCAAAGTTTTTTCTAACTCCAATATTTTCCTATATTTACCAATCTTCTCTCACATAATGGGCCACCCTGTATATTTATTAGATAAATTTGGACTTTATAACTAAAGAATGTTTGGTACAACAAATTTTATGTGTCACGTGCTTGGGAGTTTTAAAAAATGAATCATGAAAATGACGACAAGAGACTATACTTACATTCTGCAAATTTTTCTTGAGAGCCATTTTTATTACGTAAAAGATTAAACATCAGAAATTGTTTATTCAAGTTATGATTTTTTAGGTAGTAATTCTAAAGTACTACTTACGTATAATTGAAAGGAATTGTGGTGTATAACTGCTGTCCATTGCATAACTTTTTCATGGGAACATGTGCATATTTTTTGAATTTTATGTTAACTATTAGGTTACCGAAAGTATACAGCAATATCTTAAAATACATGTAACAAGCTAGTTAAAAGTTTAAATATGACACATTTTAAATTAAGTTTCTTTTTCAATGTTTTTCCCAATTTAAGTCTTTACATTGACTTCTGCTTAAAAACAGACTACTTCTTATCCTTCTCTTATACTAATATTTGACTCAATATTTTATATCTATTGAAAAATTTGTATAATTAAAATTCTTAACTTCAAATTAAACATATTGCAGTGATTGCAAGGTCATTTTAATGTATAAATGTAAAACTATTTGTATTGTTTAGTATTAAGATTAATTTGTTTATTGTATGCTATGAGGATAAATTGATTTTGTCAGTACGTGATGAGATGAAGCGAAAGTGGAGAAGAGTGTTTTGAGCAGTGAACAATGATGGGTATGTAGTTAAGACATGCATAAAACAATGAATATGAAAATTTCGTTAACCCTTTAAATACGTGTTTATCTTAATTTCATTAACACAAAAATAATTGTAATTACGTTAAAATCAGCGCATCGTGTAAAGCAAGTTCAATGTTGTTTATAAAAACGAACAATATTCGATAATAAAGAAAGTGTTTCGTAAAATAAAAATATTATGAAAGTACACGATACCATAAATAAAATCAGGTTAGTGTCTAACATTGTTATAATAAAAAGTTGTGTAAAAAATATATTAGAAGCGGAAATAACTTGATAGTTTGGTTTCGTTGAAGTGTGCACATAGCGTTATTTAAATCCATTTAAAATTTGATACAAATGTGTAGGTCCGATATTATTTGTATTAAAATTTCGTTAAAGTTACAAACTACTCTTTTTTATTAATGAATCAAGATTCTGAGAGGTTAATTACAGAATAAAAATTAAGAGAGTCTCATGTTCATGTTCAATATGGAATTTATTTTATTTAACACCAAATTACAATCACCGCAACATGTGTTTGGAAGTTACAACTAAGACGCATTTTCATAACGAGTGTTCAAATAGAAACTGGGCATGGCAGGCTGTGGAATTGAATTGATTTAATTATTTTGTATACAAAGTACAACAAAGTAACACGTGGTGTTTTAGGCATGTAGCGACCGACAATGTAACGGAACTTTGACGCTGTCAATGCATCGTAACGACGTGAATACTCTTAAGTTAGTTTTAGCTAATTTCATGGCGGTCGGTAGGAGTGATTAAAGGAAGCTCAGAATAGAGAATAGTGCAATTGTCGGTTGTATTGTTTGATTTCACTTTGTTAAAAATTATAATTTGTTGATTTATAAAACGTATTCCCAACCCAATTTCCGCTTACTACTTGAATACAAACTCCGAAGAATAAAGGAATTAGCTAAAGGTTATATAATATAACCCAAAAATTGACAAATTATTGTTTTTAGATTCCTTGAATTCTAACCTAAACTTGCATTAACTGACTACTTTGTTAAAAATTACAAAATATGAAAAAGAGAGAAATAGTTCCGTTATTCAGTAGACAACAGTTTGTTAAGAAAAATTAAATATTCTTAGCGGTATATCGCAAGGTTGTAAATATATCAGAAATATAACATTTATAACTTAATATTTTCTCGTCATTTAGTTGAGTCTAAAATTTACAAAACTTTACAAGATAGTTTTTAGTTGTCAACTTTTCTTGCTGTGCTTGCATGAACTTATTTCAATACATACTTGCCAAAGGGTTTTTATTCACTAATAGTTTTCCGTGAAAGCTGTTACTCCTGACATAAACGTTAAACATTTTAGTTATTTCAAGAAGGGATATTTAACGCTATGTGATTTGTTTGGAATAAGTCAACGAAAAATTATTTTTTCAATGCTTTGTTCAAATATGAACTTATGAAGTTATCTTAAAAGAGATTACATATACATATATTTAGTTAATGCTACGGCTGTTGCTTTATATACATCTGATTTGAATAGCGCCCTGTTAAATTATTCATATCGTTTTAAAAAGGAAACAATTTTGTGGTTATATTTTGCTGACATTCCCTATTTTCATTTTTCATGTAAAACTAGGATTGAATATTTTGTAGGTTCTTAAAAGAAACGCTTCAAACTGTTTAGAGTAAGCATAAGTCAGTTCTTTGTGTATAAGTATAAGGAATGAGCATAAAATAAAAATAAAGACAACTCTGCAGGATGAAATCTGTACTTGAGCAAACTCATAAATTCAATTTCGTTATTGTAAAATAAACATCAAGAACAGCGCTGTAACAAGAAGTAGGTCACATACAAATGTGTATCTTAAATGCTCAACCGTGTCTAGTATCTTCTGTTCTATAAAATTTACAATGAAAACTTAAGAATAATCCTAAAAGGGGGTAATTGTTAGTTATATGAGTAGTTTCGTTTATATAACTACGGTTATTTACGTTTATTTAGTTTATGTACATTTGAAATGTTGGAAAGCTGTCTTTAAATGTGTTCATCAGTGTTTATTATGCTATCAATCATTATGATTTTTTTATGTATTTAGCATTATACTACCTTACATCTATCTTGAAAAAAAATGTTGTTAGATTTATAGAACTTATAATATTTATCTATTGTTCAAAAACCCTCCCTTTAGATTTTCAGTTTTTTTATTTAAAAATACATATCGTGTTTACAGCAGTTTTCTTATAAATGATTTTATAAATTTGAATATGACAATAAATGCAATATGTCTAAGGTTTTGGCATATATCTACCTACTTTAATAAAAGTATATTATATTACTAGGAGTCGAAGGTGTTTATTTTCTTATTTTGAGGCCAAAACAGTGCAATTTCAGCGAAATACAAATAGGTTTTCTACTCCAAGTAATATATACTATTTTTTCTTTTAAGGTTACAGGATTTAATTTAAAAAATTATTGCCAGAATCATGTATTGTCAAGTTTTTTTTTTGATTACTTGTCAATTGTCAAAATATTATTTACTGAAATCAATAATGCTATGCTCAAAGTCAGTAACTTCACATTTAACATTATTGTATTAGTATAATAATTGAGATTCCATTGTTGTATTATAAAATAATAGATATATTCTATACCATCGGCGCTATAATAGTATATTAAAGAACTAGTTTCAGAAGACGGGCGCCAAACGGAGATGGTGTGGTGATGTACCTTCAGCCTCCTTTTACCTAAAGCCCGCCTGGAAGGAAGGTACTTTCTAGGAGCTACTTTTTGATAATACTTCCATGAACCAATAAAATTAACAAAACGCACACAAACACAACCAATTACGTATTAAAAAGGATCCTTACAGCAAAATTAACATACATAATTTATTGCATTTGGAAAAATTTACATGATAAAAAATTACAAATAAAAATACGAGTAATGTACGATTTAGACAACAGCAATAAAGATTGTTACAAGAATCTATAATTAATTCTTATCGATCGTGATTCCTCATTTACAAAACTTGTTATTAACCTAAAATATGAAAAAAAATATTTTTTATGTCTTTACATCCTTTACGTTAATTTTATTTGGCTAATAAGCATACAATTGACCTCGTACGGTACAACATGAATTGCACAAAGTCAAAGCCCGAAATTGTCTTATTAGTATTCGATTCAATAGGTAAACGCCAAAGCACTTTTTGTTACAAAAATTTACGCACAAGAAAATTACTTCAATATAACTTAAATTTAAAACCTTCTTATTTAATTCTTTAACAAAACCGCTTTATTTTTTTAATAGCAAAAACTAAGTAACCAAACGACAACCTCAGCTATTACGAAACGTATTCTGAATGAAAGTCGAAGAATAACCGCAAAAGCGAACTTAAAACTAAACACACTTCAATAAGAATACATTGAAAATTTTCCGACACAACAACGTGCTATATGCACATCCTTACACTTTGAGAGCTTGACGGCCAATACTCCCACACGGTAAGGGAATGTTCTTTTACTCGAAATGCAGGTACTACTACCGTAATCCTACAGACGAAGAAATTGTGAATGAAATGCAATAATTTGTGCTAATTTTATTCAAGAAAATGCGAAAATCTCGCGTCTTAAACAAAGTGTAATAAAAAAATCAACGGAATCAATCAATTTGCATGTTTTCTATATATTTCTAGCCAAATTGCAAATCTATCGGCATTAATAACGTAAATAAACTATAAAAACGAAAATTTTCAAACGAAAGCGAGCACTTTTAATCTACATAAGACGTATTTTGACGACGAAGGACGAAATTACACCTGCAAGAGCAATATTTCTAAATGAACTTAAAACACTTAATCAAAGTAAATCGTTAATTATGTCACAACTTTACGGTGCTGGTGGCATTGAAGATACAACCTCATTATTTTACTAATACAATAATGTTAGTTGTGAAATTAGTTACTCTGGGCATAACATTATTGATTTCAATAAACATATTTTAACAACTGACAAGTAACCAAAAACTACATGACAAACCATGATTCTGGCAATCATTTTGAAAATCAGATTTATAACTTTGAAGGAAAATAGTTGGTTAAATTAGCAAATCGATGAATTTTTCTTGCAATTGTACTGGTTAAATCAGAAAAACAATTGCACATCAGGTTAACAAGATACCCGATCACTAAATTAACAATTTTTTAAATTATACTATTATACTATTTTTCTTCAAAGTTATAAAATACGATTTTCAAAATTATTTCCAATAATAACAAAGTTAGCAATAGTGCCGACTTTCTTGGAACACACTATATTTGTTGAGAGAACTATATTTGTGTTATGCTCAGATTGCAATGTTTCGACTAACGCCTCTGCAGCAGGCTTCTTCTGAGCTCAACAAAAATAAACGCTTTCTACCCTAGTAATATAATACATTATTTTTTCTTCAAGCGAACACAAAATTTAAGAAATTAACGGTGAATATTAATTGGATTTCAGCACTCTAGCGACTTTAGTTTGGTCGGTACATATAGATATACATCAAAGTCTTCAAAGTAGTACATGTAAATATAAAAATACCGAAGAGTTAAAGTAAAAATAGAATATGAAATACCAGAATACATAATTTGTATAAAACACAATATAAAAATTATAAATAATTTAAAAATGTGACAAAATAAACAATTTAAAACAGCAATAGCAGTTATTATTAGGTAACAACTTAAGTCCTCTTTAAAGATTTAAGAATTATATTAAATCTCACAGGATTAAAATCTCTTTACAATCTCAATGAATTTAAAGTGACATTATTTTATTATTACCATCAAAACACGGTTTTCTTACTTTTCTTTTATTTTAAAGAGTGTACTTAATTTGGTAATGAATTATTATAATAATTTTGGAGTTCTAATTAAGCTTGTGTAAACTTAAATTTATTTTTTGTTTTATTTCGAAATTATAGTAATTATACTTATTGGATCAAAAATAGTTAGTTATGTATAATGAAATTACAAACAACTTTTATTTGAAGAAAACATGGTAAAATGAAAATTTTTTAAAATATTCTTAGAATTCGAAAATCTACGTAGTTTAACGGTCCTTTGGATCGACAGATGATGCCTAAAATCGTACCAGATTTGTGTGTAATGTAAAGTTTCATAAAAATTGGTCCTGTGGTTTTCTTGATATCTTCAGTGCTAAATAATATATTCATATTTCACAAAAAGAAGGAAGTATTTCAATTTTTTTAATAGAATAGTAATTTTGCAATGCTATCAAACAATTTCATATAATCAAGACCAATCCGGTCACAATGATTTTTTAAATAATTTTTTTTTCATTGTGTAAAATACGAATAAAAACGTCAAAATAGGTATACTTTACTTACTTCCACTGTATTATCATTGCACTGAATAAAAACGTTTAACATTATCCATTTTTTCATCATTTGTGTTATTATTATTGGCCGCCATTGTGAGTAACAGTAAAAATTAACAAATATTTAGGATTCATTTATCAGAATACAGAAAATGTATTTAAAAATATTATTGTGACTAGAATGGCCATCATGCTAATAAGAAGTTGTTTAATAACATTGTAAAGATCCTAAATTGAGAAAGTTCATACGCAGTATCTAGTACCCATAAAATCGTGGCCCGGTTTGTCTGTCTGTCTGTCTGTTCGTCTTCTTTTCCGGAAACGACTGGAACCGATTTCGGGAGATCGATACGTCAAATTGGGGTTCAGCAGTTCCAGGCGGTGATCTTAGGCGGGCTCGCAAGCTGACCTGGCCTTTGATCTCTGACCTGGAGCGGTGACCTCAAGTCTTTAATTTCAGGTTTGTCTAGATTAGGCCTATTTTCAAATGGGTTTGGTTACTAGTCTTCCATAAATATCGTGTTTTGGCGTAGTTTTTGTTTGTTGGTAGTTTTCTAAATAAATTAAAAGTTGGAGATTCATTTTACGGAAGTAGTTGAGTGTTAAAATTGTATACATTTATCTTATACTTCTGACAAGATTATTTGAAGTCTTTTTAGATTTAAACCCTTTTGGTTATATCAGTAATTTATATAGTTTAGAGAAAAATATTATTTGCGTATTGTGAGTTCTCTCATGTCTTCAGTTTTCGAACTTAAAGCTGATAATTCACTAAGTATGATTCTGTGAAACTATAGCATAACTGTTGAAGAAACAGTAAAGAAAAGTAATAGAGGTTTAGTTAAATAATACGGCAAGGGAATAACATTTTGCAATTTTAGGAATTGTTTAGAATATGATACTTTGAAAAGAAGAACAAAATTCATAAACGAACTTCCCTATCCTGAGGAGTCACAATAAGGAGAAACACGTGTATGCAGGTGCTGTTCATCAATCTGCAATTATCACTGTCGTCCATTTGAACATCAATTAGAATAAATTTTAAGGCTCATTGAAATCTGGAATGAATTATTTTGTAGGTGAACTATACAGTTTATTGATATTTGTTTGCCCTAATAAAGTAAAATTAAACGACTTCTTTTGCTCGAGCTTTGGGTATATTGTAGCAAAGTAATGTATTACGTCAACATTTAGATAATTATTTTTAAAGTACCTACAAACCGTTGCAGTGATGTGTTGGTTTCATAGATAGTTACTATATTGAATAGGACAAATCAAATATTAAATGTACAAATATTCAAAGTAAAGATAACAATGTGCGCACATACTATGTTTAAACAAATATAATTTCCAGGATTAAGTATAATTATTATTCAATATTTACTTAATTACTACTGAAAATTCAACAACAATATATTTGAATTAAGAAATTATGTTGTTATAAAGGAATGCAGTGTTCATTATGCAAATGCTAAAAAAATTAAGCTAATACATTTAACTGATATAGATCTGCATAAATAATACATAAATTAGTAAACGCCTAATAACTTTAAAATTTTTCTTGTATAGTAAAATGTGTAACACAAGCAGTCACGTGAAAAAGACCCACATCTATAAACAAATCTTAAAATTAAACGGCCCGTGGCAAAAGTTATGGTTTTCTGCGAACGTTCATAAAGCCTCGTGCGTATTAAAGTTTCGAGGATATCCATAAAAAAATTTTAGAGTACTGCAACGGGACGTTAGTGAAGTGTCAATTTGATCTTAACTCGTTCTTGACGCATAAAAATTTATTAGCTACGTTTGAGATAAAGAGTTTGTTTCTAATTTATAAGCTTTTAAAGGTCTTTTATCAAAGCTTATAGCTACCAATTCTCCATTGGAATTAAAACTACACTTAAACAACACATTGTAAATCTATCAGCTATCATCTTCAACTGTAAGTCTATTACGTGGTATATTCTGCCTTAACATTTGACCGGCCGTGAAAGCTTTAGTTTCGAAAATTTCGCTTTGACTGGATTAATTAAACATCCATCAGTGTTTTCGTTTCAAATATTTACTATCCTAAATTTTGTAGAAGTTTTTATTTTCTATTTTTCTATTCAGTATCAATTTTTATAATTTTTTTTCGTTTGCTTAATGTGATTACATTTGTTAAAATATTCTACGGGTGGATCTTAAAAGGGTTGGAAAACATTTTCTAAATATTTTAAATGAATGATGCGAATTTGTATGCTGGGACAAAGCTTACTTTTTGAGAGCAAAATGAATTCTGCAATATGGTAAGCTCTTGTTCAAGATGGGTATCGCATTTGCTGAATATTGATGAAAAGTGAAACGCGACAAGCAATGGCTTAGTTTTGAGAAATTTGACCTTCATTTACAATGTTCTTGTGATACTTTCTTACCTGCCGTCTGTTTTAATCTGTTTACCATTACAGTTCATTATAATGGACCGCAAGACGTTTTTGTGTTTTTGTTAAATACCATATTGAATCTGAGCAGTATACTGACTTTTAAACGTTATGAAGAATATCCTATCTTGTTTGCTAGATTGAGTACTAGTAGTAGTCCCACTTTCTAACTATTCTTCTTACATATACTTTGTAGCACAGTTCAATCAGGTAGTACAACACCGCTGCCAACAACCTACAACAAGGAAAATTCTGCAACACTACCCCTTTGATAATAAATCAAAAAATTGCGGATAAAAAATATCAGGAGACAATCGCAAAACAGAGAACATCCGAAAATAAAATAGTCAACAGATCAACACAACAAATCAAAGAACTGATAAATAATAATAAAAACCATGAAATACAGCTAACACAAACACCAACTGAAGCAAGGGACTACCGCTGTGGAAGGCTACAAGAAAGTTAAAACAATCAAAGGGAAATACAACCATGAACCAGTACATCCCAAAACGGATGGACCAGAAGCAATAAAGTATAGGCAGCAACGAAAAGCTGAATATCTAAGTAAAGTTTTTTAACCCTAACCGGCCAAAACTCTGGCAGGGCGATGACAAAGCAATCCAACAGTATTAGCAATTACTTACCAACTGGACAATCATATTATTAAGTCTTTCAAATCCAAGGAAATAGGAAAATCCATTAGAACTAATCTAAACCATAAAAAATCCACCGGTTATGATCATCGGCAAAATACTAAAAATACTTCCACAAACGAAATCAAAAGTATCACGCAAGTATTCACTGCTCACTCCTAGACCAATGAATGGTTGCTTTAATGATACTTATCCCAAAATCTGGAAAGCCACTAGAACAGCTAACATCGTACAGGCCTATTTTGTCCTCCAAGAAGTTCTTGGAAAGCTATTATTAGAAAGATTAAACCCATTCTTAAACGAAAATAATATCGTCTCTGATTATCAGTTTGGATTCAGATACAAACACGCGACAACTGAACAGGTCCACAGAGTTACGAAGAAGATAAAAGAGAATTTGGCAAGGTGTGGCATACTAGGCTACTGTTCAAACTACGAAAAACGTTTCCTCTTAAGTATTTCCTTATCCTTCCATCATATCTGCAAAATCGACAATTCCTAGTTAAACAACAAGATGAACACACAAAACTATATCCAATTACATCTGGTGTCTTCTACAAGGTAAGTGTCCTAGGTCCCATCCTGTACCTTTATATACACTGTCGATCTTCCTACCGCGCAAGATATACTAACGACAACATTTGTTGACGATACTGCCATCTCCTAGCTTCGCATACAACTCAGCAAGTAGCGTTCCAAATTCTCCAAAATAGTTTGATAAAATACAACACTGGTTAGGTAAGTGAAGAATTAAAACCAATACAACTAAGTCTGTTCATATTACATATACTACTAGAAAAAGAAAGGTGTTCACCGCTCTTACCTAAACAATGGTCAACTACCACAAGTAAAAGAAGTCAAATACCTAAGGATGCAACTTGACAGAAAGCTAAATTGACGCAACTACATATTTAGAAAACATCTAGGTCTAAAACTGACAACTATACTTCAGATTACCCGGGGACACAATGTATACTTTCTATATGAAAACAACTTAAATTGACGAAAAAAATTACCTGAAAATAGTTTGTTTAAGAAATTGTTATTATGAATGCAATTTTTTTAAAGAAAGAAATTGTAATAATTGTTACCTATCAACGAATACCGTTCACCACCGATCACGTGAAACAACTTAAATTGATTGTCCACAGACGCGTTTTTGGCGTTTTCTCCACAGAAGCGTTTTGAAGGAGTTTTGTACGCAAAAACGTTATCGGCGTGTTATCCGCGGATTCAGTTGGGAGTTTGTGAAGATCGTCAGGTTACGATCGCTAAGGCGTCGTTTTCTACTTTTCGGAGTTTTGACCACATTTTGGCAATTTGTCCACAGAAGCATTTTCGGCGTTTTGTTATTTTTCAGAGATTTTTCCACAGAAATTTTTCGGCAATTTGTCCGGACTCCGTTTCATTCTTGAAAATTTATGAGCCGGTTTCATCGTCAAACACCAAACATCACATATTATACTTAGGTACTTAGGCTGGTCGTGGAATAATGCCACACACTGTATTTTGAAATGTAATAAATCAAAATACCATTTCCAGTTGTAGCCATCAATATAATTTTGTAATATAAAGAATTTATTCGTATTCTTCACTAACAAATTTTATTGAATGGTAAGAAAATTGCGCTTCATCTAAATAGAAAACTTTTCTTAGGTACAACGGTAGGCCATTAAAAGCACTTTCAAAAATACTATAAAGTGAGAACTTTGCAATATTATCGCATAACACGTCAATACACTTTGAAAGCGTGCCATTTAGGTTGAAAGAAAGAGCTAGGAAACGTAATCGTACATGAAATGATTTACAATTATTTACACTAAATAAAATTAAACTGATTTTAATCTCCGGTATTGAAAAATTTTTATAAAAACTAAACTTTCTTTTTTTATTATGCTCTAACATCAACATTGAAACGGGTGTGTAGAGCAATATTTCACTCTTACAAATAAATCTTACTTAAGGGTACACGATTAGTTGTTCGATCTAGTTTCTTTTATCTCGAAACAACTGTTCGCAATCTTTCGTTGTCTACCGAGCCTTTAGTATGAAGTTTGGAGATTTATTCTGTTTAGAACGTAGTAAAAATGTTCAATTATAAACTATTTAGAATGCAATCAAGTCAATCCATAAAGTAAATAGTATGTATATTAAAATTGCAATCCACGAATGTGTGATTGTACATCCGTAATTATTCTGTCTATGACTAAATTTCAGATTGCACTTCAACACTGTTTCAATCCTACACCCATGTCAACATAATTTGTCTGACTGCTTAGTTCTAACATCCTAGAGTGATTTACTTTAGACCCTTGTTGGCGATTTAATGTATTTCTTAGTATCATCTTCTTTTCGATTATTTTTATTGATTTTCTGTTTTGCAGATTATTGTTTCGCTTTCTAACACTTTCCACTCAAGTTTAGAATTTTGCAATCTTTTATACAGTATAACTCGCATTAATCATATACTTTGTGTCTTTCATATTCCATTCGTCATATGCTTTTACACACAACCTACTTAAATTACCGGAAATAAATCCTTTGACGGGGAATTCTGCAGAGAAAGCGCAGACCAACTCGACTGAAATACTTATCGATCGTGATGTTAGCTTTTAGTGTTGAAATATCAAGCCTGGATGCACCAACGAAAACTATAATTTAACAAATTGAAAACATAAAACGGTTGTTCGTATTGTAATGGAGTTCACTTTAAAAATGAATTAATTCTAACATCATTTAAAGTTGTGGAGCTTTTACTCACATTCCTCGAAAGCTAAATTTCCTAGATAATTTGTATAACGAATTATAGCAACCAATACATTTAAAAGTAACTTCGCCATAATATTTCTGAGATATTTTTATCAAATTTGTTTATTTTTTAAATCTCATTGTAGCAAAAAAATGTGGTATCCGTTTGAGCAACATGTGGATGTACTTTGATCTTATTTTATTCTGAGGAAATGTTAGCAGAAGTATAGTTCGCCATCCTAATGATGGTCGTGAAAACCCTACAGAGGGTAGTCGAACTTTAGTGGTTGCCTTCAAAAGAAGCTTGCTTCTGGACAATAAAGTTAGTATATCGAACAGCTGCACAAATAGGGAAATATTCACATGGACACATACTGTACAGAGTTCGAGAACTTTCAAGTAGATACAAAAGATTCTTTCATTATAAGCTTTTTACAAAACGTATCAAACTTTTTTTATCCATATTCGCTTGTTTACTATCGTATTCGTTATATTTGATTTTCCTTTTGGTTTTAGTTTAGTTTTTTTAGCATTTATATTTTTTGTCAATGAAATTATATCAAGAAATAACTAGGCTATCAAATAGAATTGCAATAAGCTTATAACAAAAGTATAATATTTGTAGG
Source organism: Abscondita cerata (assembly GCA_030710515.1). Classification (NCBI taxonomy): domain Eukaryota; kingdom Metazoa; phylum Arthropoda; class Insecta; order Coleoptera; family Lampyridae; genus Abscondita; species Abscondita cerata. Next base: position 4,689 of record JALBCR010004073.1, on the reverse strand, counting down.
TTGCTCACAATGAGGTAGGACAATTAAACCACTAAGTGCTTGTATGACCGTGTTTCAAGTTAATAATGTTTATTTTATAAACTATTTACTATAGTTCTATAAACGAAGTGGAGATCCATTCCCCAAAGTATTGGAATTAAAACCAAAATTAGTACTGGAATATGATGAGTTTTTCTTTCTTTCTTTTTAATTTATTTACTATAGTGTTCAAATTGGGGATAACAAAGTCCACAAAATTTGACAAAATTATCATATTTGTAGTGAACACCATTAGGTGTGCTAATACGATTAATTGAAAAAAAATTATGAAAAGTTAAAAATGGAAGATCCGATCCCGGTTATAAACTTCATATACAGGGTGTCACCAATTATGTTAATAGAGGACATTAAAATAAACAACAAAATAAAAAGGTAGTGTTTTTTATCTCCACTTTTGGAATATCCAAAAAGGAAACGTAATTCTTTATAAAATAAACAACTTTTTTAGTAAAACTTTTATATTAGACAAACAGTTACGCTAAAATGGAGCCTTAAGGTCAAAAATAATCAAAATTTTTACGGTTTTAATATGTTACCAAAAGTATCTTATGGTATTTCTTACTATGCCCGATTTAAATTTAGACCAAATTGATGATTGATATCAAAATTCAAAATAGCGGGATTCAATTTGCAAGTAGTGGATGTAATAATTTGGTTTAAACGAAGGGAATTTGGTTTTTATCGGTTTCAAAATATATAAAAAAATATAGTGTAGTTGATTTTTGAAATGTTAAAAAATGTGCATTGTTGTTTCTTGTCGAGATAAAAAAGTTCAACCAATTTTGATAAAAATTTACAAACGTGTATTTGAAAATATCCTAAACATAACTCTCTAAAGCTATCCTAAATAGAAATTAAATGTTAAACTTAAAATTTATTTATTTTGTATCCTTAGAATTTAACAATGACTAAATCAATATTTAAATAAGCAACCTTAAATAATAAGAATTACAAAGGCGACCAATAAATTGACCATAAAAATATCGGGTGTTCTGTTTGAAAAAAATTTTCTGTTTTCAGTTAGATAAATGTGACATGGAAAATGTAAACTTCGTATATTATTTTCCTATCTGTTTTAATTGCAAAAGTTAGACTACTCTATGCACTTACGCTATGCCAAAATTTAAATTCAGATATACCATATGGAAAAGTTATAAGGCTCCTTCCAGGCCTTTCCAACTGTAGTTTTTCTCTTATTATGTTAAAATCTCCGATGCCGCTTAGGGTTTAGCATAGTGTGCGATACATGTTTTTGACTTAAATGTTTGTGCTCTTTCCGAATTTTGAAAAATATATACGATATTTTATGTAAAATAAGAAATTTAGTTGCTGATATATTTAAAAAAAATACCAAACAAGGTTCCAACAACTTGGGATAGCACACATTTTTTTTCTGATAATCAGCTAAGCCGTTATAGAGCAAATACACACTAAATACTCACCCTGCATACTTTTCTAATTTCTAAATTTATGATTGTTGCATCTTCAAAATGGTTAATCGAAGAATATTTAAGTTTTTCATTTTGGTTGGCGTTAGACCCTCAAGTGTTAGTAATACATCACCATTGAAGTGCCTCGTATTGAATAGAAAAAATACCATCGAATGTTAGACAAAGTTTGATCTGACACTATTTCTTGCGATCCAAACTTGTCGTTCACAGATTTAGAGAAATTGGTGCTTTTTCATAAATGAATTCTAAAATATATTACAAAATGACTTGGGAATTAATGTTCTCACTTTAATTTTGACATTGATAGTAGGAATTCCAGTACATTGACGGATTTCTCAATTTGTTAGCATTTTTATAATAATAATAGTAGTAAAAACAATTTGTTTTAAAGATTTTTCTTTTAAAATAACCAACGTTAAGGTCCAATAGAGCACAATATTATTATATTGCTAGTGTGAAAGAAATGTAGTATTTTTAAATGGCTTTACAAGACCTTGTGAAAATATGTTTCAAAAGCTTAAAAACGAATTAAATGATTAAATGGTTGAAATGTGAGTACCGTAGACATAGAAAAATCATTTAGCAAAAGAACGGATATTATTTTTAGTTATCAACGTCTAAAATTTGATTTTTCAAAACGTATCATTAGCATCACTAGTGACGAAAGATGAGTGTCGTGCAAAGGCGTTGCTGGAAACTATTGTCTAGCCTTACCAGATCGCAACTTTCAAATATTGAAATTGGACTAGTAACATTGCATACAGAATCAACTCCCAAATTTGCACAAATTCAAGAGTGATCACTGAAATAGCTAGTGGTTCAATTTTACTGATATACAGGTTATCCGTTTTCGAGTGCCACTATGGGAATCTCCTTATCTTAAGAGATACTAAGTCGGTTAAATTGGGGCAAAGTTGTGCATTTTTGGGGCAAATTTAATCGAATAATTTTGAAAATATCGGAAAAAGGAAAATTTCTGATTTTTGTTTTTAATTTTTGCCGATAAACTAATCAGATTAGAGATTTCTAACCAAGACATTATTTAGACACTTTTCATGGAGAATTCGAATATGACATCACTTTTTCAATTATTTTCAACATGGCGGAGAAACACCTGTCAACTTGAGTTTTTTTATGAACGCCATTTTGGATTTTAATATTTCTAAATGACGTTTTTTACCAATATTTGTATAAAATGAAATACCCTTTTGTATTCCTGGGAAGAGCCGAAACTTGTGACTTAAGTATTTTTCGATTTCATGCACACACACACCTGAATCGCTATTTAGTTTTTAAATTACTTTTCTTATTATTTTTAGACCTTTTTATTTTATAAATGTTCAAAATTGAAATCCTTTCACGCCCGTAGTAAAATTTCTGAGTAGTTCTTTCCTCTCCAGCTCGTGGTACTTTGAGTTCATCTGCAACTGATGATCGATCTAATAAATTTCGACAAAGACCATCGTAGACAAGTTCATTCATTATCATTTCTTGCACTCAAATTTTTACAATATTTGGATTTCAATTTTAGGGTTTTTGTACACTTATAACGGTTTCGGTTTTAGGTTGTTTCAGTTTTAATATATTTTGGTATCCATTGCAGTTTTCTTTAGGATAGACATATTATGGTAGAAGTTTTATTAGAAGCATTTTGTCGCACGCACGGGTTTAGAGCATGATGAGCACATTGATGACTGCCCTAAAGGAGTAAGTGTGCTAAACTGCATTATAATCGAGTACGATACAGTAAAGTAAATTTATGGCAGTATTTAAAATTCCACCAGAAATTTAAAATCTTCAAAATAGCTACTTCAACCTGACTTCTGCGTGTAACTTTCTGCACAAATAGTCCCACCTTATGTTGATTTATTATTACTACATATATTAAACGGATGAACTATAGCTGTTTTCAACGTTCACACGTTACAGTCTCTAAAATCGCATAAGGGAAACAAACATTCGTACAAAATTAAACAGAATCGGACAGAAAAAAAACCAAAAGAGACAAACATAATTACTGATCTAGCCACAGTCAAATAAAAGTGTTCTTTACAGTTTTTGTTGCATTTTTTTACGATGGGCAAAGTCTATTACAGAAATTTTTTATTTATTGAAGATAGACTAACTATTTGGAACAAAATCTTCGAATAGTAGAAGAAAGTTTGCTAATAATAGGATGAATTGCAAGACTAAAAGGGTAGGACCAAGAGGATCACCTTGCTGTACACTAACACAAGACTGAATAAGTTTACTATTACATAAAATATTCGAAAAACACTGCAAAAGACATGGGAAGAGTTCTGGAATTTGATTTTTAACATCACGTTCAGTTGAAGTAAAAGCATTTTTACATCTATTTTGACTAAAATTTCAGCTGAATTATCTCTAGAAATAAAGCTTCCAATGGCTGCAGCTTTACAAACATTTTACATCGAAACCTAATTGGACCGGTTTAAAATACTACATATCTAAAATATTTGAAATATAAGAACAAACTATTTTGGAAGCAAGACGACGAAAACAGAACCAACTGCAATTGGGTGAATACCACCATCTTTTTTCGAAAGAGCACATAAGGAGGCACCAAAAGCTGCGAAATCTTTTGTTAACCTTACCTGAAAATAAATAATTACAAAGATTTGTGATTTCCGATAGAAGATTTTGCCCTGCAACACCGGAAGAATTACTTTTCAGATTATTTATATGTTGTGGACGAATTCCATCTAAACCAATAGCAGAACCAGAAGGAAAAGATATTATTCCAAAGTTGACCTGATCTTCGAAACAATAATGGTTTCATCTGAAGACACTAAATCTACAGGTATTTGTGAAGATCGATATGATAAAGGGTGCTTTAACCGGAGTTGTTCAAGAATTTTGAAGTTATCCTAAGCAACACTGTCAGAAGTACTTAAGAGACGAATAGCACCACGAATGTCTCCATCTCCTATCTTGTTTTCTACTGTTTTCTAGACAGAATGTTGATTTGGTGACTTCTTGCTTTTCTTAATATATTTTGACGATTCGTAATTATGATCTTATTTTTAACTTTTGCAGTTAAAAATATGTATTTGCTGTTTGTTTTTGGTGGTACAGAGAGAACTTTATATGAGAAAAAGAAAAGTGAATAATAATAGATGTTAATTTAGTAGAAACTTGGATACGTAAGCAATACACCGAACGAATGCAATAATTTTGA
>JALBCR010004072.1:0-28622 GCA_030710515.1 Abscondita cerata | reverse complement strand
AATTACGTATTGCTATTCGTTAGCTGTTGTTGTCATTGTTAGTTTTATAATGTCCGCGAAAAGATCATTTATGTCGGGGATGAAAAACTTTCTTTGAAAGAAATTGTCACGCGGTACGTACATCGTTGAATGTAAAAAGACTGGACGCTGTATCCGTTTAGAACGAAAAACCTGGCTCTTAATAACAAAAGAGTTTAACGCAATAAGCGAGCATTGTAATGTAAGTATTCATATGTATAATTGAATCGTATTATGGACAATTTCTTTAATTTTAGAGAACTGCTGAACAATTAAAAAGTGCTGGGAAAATATGAAGAATAGAAGGAAAAAGGAGTTGGCGGCAGAGAAAATTGAAAGGATGGCTACAGGTGGGGGCTCCTATAAACCTCCTGCTGACAGCGAGGATGCTGGTTATCGATGACATTTTTAGTTCGGTCGACATCGAACTTAAAGATGTCATTGATAGCGATACCATTTTAATGGTCGGGCCTTGACGTAAACGTTGTAGACAACAATAATCCGTCTTCGTCGCATGTAGATATTGTAGAGGAGAATGTTGTTCCCATGACTGTTGTCAGTGATGAAATAGAAGGTAATACAATTTTTATTGTTAGGTCTAAATTTTAATATTTTTCTTAATCTTAAATATTGTTATACCTAGATTCCCTGAATGCGGAGGTGAGACCAACTCCTACAACAAAACAAAGAAAAGGTCTTTACGAACAGAGGATCTGCCATAGAAATGGAATTGAAAGTCCGAATGGCTCGTACGCAAGGGCCACAGAGCAGGATGAGGAATTGCATCGTTTGCACATTGAAGAACAAAAATTAGAATAGAAATAGCAAAAGAAATTTTAAACAGGAAAAATTAAAATAGAAAAATGTTACAACAACAAATTTAATAAATAATTGCATTACATTGTAATTTTAATTTGCAAAATGCCTATTATAAAAGCAGCACGGATTGCATTTCCAGGGATATGAATAGGTGCAGGTGGAATAGGTACCATTATTTGCAATTTCTGTTGAATATGGAATTCTCCTCTGTCTATTGCTATATTATGTAAGATAGCTGAAGCAGCAATTATTCGAGTCGTTGCTCTAATATTATATTGGGATTTGTGAGTTAAACAGCGGAATCTAGACTTCCAAATTCCAAATGTTTTTCGACAACATTCCTGGTAGTAATGTGAGAAAAGAATTGTATCTATTTTCGGATCTTGTTGTTGGATTTAAAACAGGTGTAAATACATGTCTTTGTTGCATATGCACTATCGCCTAATAAAATTCCTGGTAAGTCACCACGTTGAAGGCGTAAAGCAGAGCTGCTGTTAAAAATCCTGCTGTCATGTGCAGAACCTGGCCAACGAATAACTATATCCAAATGTTGCATCGAGGCCCAGCAACAACTTGCACATTTAAAGACATCCAGCCTTTGCGGTTTCGATATACCTCAGCATTCCTTCCACCAGGGCTTTTAATAGGAATATGAGTCCCGTCAATACAGCCAATGACTCCAGGAAATCCTGCAATTGCATAAAACATATTTTTCATATTCCGAAAATCTTGATTATTGGTAGGAAACTTAATGTATTGCCCTAGATGTCTTGATAGTTGCTCGCTAACTTCATTAACAATCCGGAGACATTGTTGACTGACTTACACTTAATAAGTCCCTGTACAAACCTCTAAAATCACAGACATATGCAATATTTGGTAAAAAATTATCGAACATAACTTGATAACTTCCAGTTGCAAAACCGAAGCGCACACATATTCTCTCAGTAAAGAGGTGGCAATTGGTAATTCACGATTATTATATTTTGTTGTACCGATATATCATTGGTAAAAAAACATTCATAATTGTATCTTCTTGAGAAACGTACCTGCTGCATTAATTCAGTATTCGAAAAACCGTTCTATGGGTTTTGTTTATCCCTTAATATAATTCTGTAAAATCTATATAAAATTTGTAGAAGAAAACGATATTTTTTTAATATATCTCACCTAGTTCGCTAAATAAATATCATCCTCAACGTAACGAATAAATTCGTCAAATTCGTTATCCATGGTTTAATAAAAGAAATTATTACAAAATTACTCCTCTAGTAACAACCCTACACTTAACCTCTACAAAACTACAAACTCTAAAAATAATTAAAAATTGTATCATGCAACTACGAAGGCTGGTTCAATAAATACACGTTCGAACGGTGGTACATGTAAGCGGTTTATTTACACTAAAACAAAATTGCCATTACTACAAAGACATACGCATCCCACTGCTTCACAAGACGCTGTATACCGGTGTGGTACCAGTCCATTGGCTGTTCGCGGAACCATTTCCAAACTGCCTGCTTGACTTGAGCGTCCGACTGGAATCGCTGTCCCTTAAGTGCCTTCTTCAATGGTCCGAAGATATGGAAGTCACAGGGTGAAAGATCCGGGCTGTAAGGGGGTGCTCTAAAATCTCCCACCTCATCCGCTCCATCTGTGATTTGATGATGTTAGCTGTATGCGGCCTTGGCAAATCCGTGTCGATTGTCGCCCATCTGTGAACTTCGACACCATTCCACGACTGTGGTTTTTGGGACACTCACCACCATAAACATTTTGCATTCTCCCATAAATCTGAACTGGAGTGTTGCCCTCAGCATGCAGAAACTGTATGACTGCTCGGTAATCGGTTTTGGACGCTCCAACTATAAGACCTGCCATAATGAAACGCGCACAACAACTGTCTCCCTGTATGAATATCACGAGGGATGTGTCACAATAGACAGCTATATAGCAGCCGCTGGCCTACGCAAATTTGTACGATTATAGCTCCACTAACAATCGTTTCACAGCGCTCGAACGTGTATTTATTGAACTAGCCTCGTATTTTAATATACCTAATAAAAAAAAACTAACTGCAATTACTACACTATCAATTAACAAATATACAACTATTAATGATAAATAATAATAAAAAATCTAGGGAAGAACGCTTTCAAACACATGCAACAAACCAAATTATTTTGAGTTAGTGAGATTTTTAGGGTAGGTGCAAGCGTGGCTAAAAATCTCCCTCACCTTTCACTCACTATTTAGGGACATTTTTAGTCACTCACTCCACTAAATCTGTTTCTGAATACCGTTCAGTTAGGTTAGGGTGAGATGAGTAAGATATGAGTGTGAGTGTGAAATTAGGAAGGTCTCTGAATTCGGCCCTGAGTGTTATACAATCCCTCAGAAAGTTCAAATGGTTAAGGGGTATACGGAGGTGAAAGCTATAGAAACACTTCTGCTTTGTTTGCTGTACTTTTTCGGATCGGCAGAGAAACCGCAGTGTACACAAGCGTCCGAAGCAGGTTTAACAAAACCAGAAGATGGAGAACGATGAAAGAAATCAATGTACTAGGTGCTGTGCAACTTAACCCTAATATTAGTATTCGACAAGTAAGTATCGACTGTGGTGTAAATAGGTGTCGAGTTCATAAAATTTTAAAAGCATAAACCGATGTTGACAAAAGGCAAGAATTTTGTGAAACATTAATGGAGATACGCAATAATGATATGAATTTTCCTAAGAATATTTGCTTCACCGATGAATGTTCGTTAAATCTCAATGTAGTTTACGGAATATTTATTGACTTACATATGTAGTTCTTACGTAATTATACGCATGAAAGAAATTAAATTTATGTATTTCCAACCGAGTACCTTTAACTGTAACCGTGGTTTCGTGGTTATTTTAAAAATCCGCTTTGTTTATCCTTATTTTCCGGTTAAAAAGTTTGACCAATACCATGACATTAAATAATTTACAAATAATTAATTTAAAATGTTACTAATGTCTAATCAATGGATTATTGATCTTGCATGTTTTTGTCGGTTGTTGACTAATGGAATATAATAACTTTATGTGAATATGATAACACATTTAAATACATTTTCTTATTGTTTCAGGTAAGCTCCTTCAACGGATACCTATCTTGCAACTGTAAGTTACATTTTGGCTTCGAGACAACTTATAAAATTCTAATGTAGTACAATGAATATGAGAGTTCTTAAGAGTATTTAGTTGCAACTTTTAAAAATTACAATTATCCACATGTTGACTTGTTTCTGGAGGCTGTCGTTATTTCTATGCTCTTTTACATGGATTTAATTTTCGGCATAGAAAGAAGTAACATTGCGCCAAGGGTTGTATGAATAAATAAACGTGCTTGAAAATGTTTGGGTTTCGAGAAGGAGTTATGTACATTCAATAAAAATCGGTAAATGAATAAATAAATTAATCTTACCATACATGTACGACTCGTTCATGTAAAATTGATGTACAAGGTATCCCTACAGGTTTATATATTGCAATAAGTGTCATTGAAAATCGTGCTTTTTCCATCTAAGAATTTGTTTTCTGAATTGGAAGATGCGGTCGCAGTTGTTTGTTTTGAGATTATATTTCAGTGGAACAATAAATTTAGCGTGGTACGTAACTTTGTACTATACTTTTTGATGGGTAATTTTCAATTACATAATTTATTACTCGTAGTCTTATTTTGACCTTACAATTCTATTTAGTAATGAAAAATTTTATCAATTCACTTACATTATGAAAATATAATTTGGATAACACAAATAAAATACATCACATAATGATGAGATGAAAATAAAGTAATAGTTATTTACATTAGAGTGTTGGAGAGTAAGAATTTTACAGTAACTTTCCAATCACTTTACACATGAAATTTGTGTAATATTTTTGGCCGACGATTATCTTCAAAAAAAAAAAACAAAATTATTTCTACTGATTTTAAGTAGGCCTGGCTGTTTAACCATTTTGACATACACCACCTAATATGTGTCAGTTCGTTTGTTTAACTGACGTTCGGTGGTTAACTCCACAATCATCATCAATAAAAAAATTAAATGCGTCCTTATTCTGACATTATTGTGTCCAAGTATGGTGTAAAGTAATTTTTAAAATCAATTTTTTGAGTTTATTTTTAAAACGTTCCCAAATAGCACATAAATCTGCCATTACTTTACCTCCTAGTACTCGCACTTACCGCACAGTACCCGTACTTTACCGCATAGTAACCGAACCTTTCCGCATTATATGTAAAATCAAGTTTCAAGACAAGTATGAACAACTTTAAAATGTGTTTTGCAGTTCAGCAGGCAAAATGAAATTTACCAATTCTATAAATTGTTTCCATACTTAAGTTTTAGTTTTTATGTTACTACATTAATTACAGACGCTGGCGCTTGCTTTACCTTTTGCATTTACTCTACTGATTTTAAACATTTGATTATTGATCATTTTGTTTGTTGTTTGTTGCCGTGTTACTCCACCACAATCGCAAAGAGATGTTTTCGGACCTGGATATCATGATCCTCTCGGACAGGACGTCAAAAACATACAACTAATAATAAAATCTTTTAGATTTTTTGAGATATGGGAAAATTTTGTATTCCATTAATTCCATACTGTTTTGTTTAGCTATAGTTTCTAACTTCACATACCATTTGATTTTTAATAGTATATTGGTGCAACAAATTTTTATTATTTAAAACGAATTACATACTATACTTTTTTCCAAGACCAACACAAAATACTAACATTTCGAAATTACTTTATTTTAATTTGACAAATGATAACAATAGATCTATTGAGATAAATGTACATTAATAGTTACTTAGAAACATTTTGGCAATTGTTGAAGAAAATCATTGATTTTTAAAATTTTTCTGAAATTGTGTTTTATGTTATTTACATAAACGTGTTTCTGTCTAAATGTAAGGCTTAATCTTTCCGGTTGTCTAAAAATAAAGTTCCTAATCCCTTTGAAAGTACAAATATATTTGCTCGTGTATTTTAGACCTACTGGTGCTTTGGATTTAAAACTGTCTGTAACTATTTGTTACTCTTCTCACTTGTTAGGAACCATTACTACTAGCGGTCTAGCACGCCATTTTTACGTGAAATTTGTTTCCCCACCCGTATAACAAAGCACAACAATATTTATTATTAGATACTGATTAAGAATAATTCGAACTTTAACTAAATGAATTACTTTCTTCAAGTCGTCTGAACAAATATTTTAATGTTATGTTTTTTTAAATAGAACCACCCATTTTTATTACAAATTTGGATTCCTTGAGAAATTCTAATGTGACTTTATGCATTATACATAGTGTCTAAAATGGAGGGTTTTGCATTATTTCACTTTTTCGGAAAAATTGACTTTTCGAAAAATTAAACTCAGTTATCCTGGAATTTATCCATCTGCGATTTCGTAGCTTTAATAAGCTTTACATGTGCTAACTAAAGCTAGTTCACCTTTCTAACCTTGCTAAGTTTTGAGTAATGAATTATTTAAATTGAACTCTCTAAATTCATGGATAACTTGATTTTTTTAAATGGCACCACCTACTTTTTTATGTGCCGTTGAACGTGGAATTTCATAAGCATTCTAATGATAAAGTTGTAGGTATCTAACTCTTACGGTTTTTTGCGGGTTTTCACTAATTGAAATCGCAGATGGATAAATTCAGGATAACTGAGTTATTTAATTTTTCGATAAGTCAATTTTTCCGGAAAAAGTGAAATAATGCGAAAACCCCATTTTAGACCCTATTTATAATGCGTAAAGTCACATTAGAATTTCTCAAAGAAATCCAAATTTGTAATAAAAATGGGTGGTTCTATTTAAAAAACCATAACTCTGGTACGTAGCACTTTTATGGAACACCCTGTATAAACGAAAATAATTTTAAAATGTGCAGCTTATTGATTTGCACAACTTTCATTGCCAAAGTTTTTTTCTAACTCCAATATTTTCCTATATACCACCTTCCTCGCACTAATGGGCCACCCTGTATATTTATTAGATAAATTTGGACTTTATAACTAAAGAATGTTTGGTACAACAAATTTTATGTGTCACGTGCTTGGGAGTTTTAAAAAATGAATCATGAAAATGACGACAAGAGACTATACCTACATTCTGCAAATTTTTCTTGAGAGCCATTTTTATTACGTAAAAGATTAAACATCAGAAATTGTTTATTCGCTATGATTTTTTAGGTAGTAATTCTAAAGTACTACTTACGTATAATTGAAAGGAATTGTGGTGTATAACTGCTGTCCATTGCATAACTTTTTCATGGGAACATGTGCATATTTTTGAATTTTATGTTAACTATTAGGTTACCGAAAGTATACAGCAATATCTTAAAATACATGTAACAAGCTAGCTTAAAAGTTTAAATATGACACATTTTAAATTAAGTTTCTTTTTCAATGTTTTTTCCCAATTTAAGTCTTTACATTGACTTCTGCTTAAAACAGACTACTTCTTATCCTTCTCTTATACTAATATTTGACTCAATATTTTATATCTATTGAAAAATTTGTATAATTAAAATTCTTAACTTCAAATTAAACATATTGCAGTGATTACTAGGTCATTTTAATGTATAAATGTAAAACTATTTGTATTGTTTAGTATTAAGATTAATTTGTTTATTGTATGCTATGAGGATAAATTGATTTTGTCAGTACGTGATGAGATGAAGCGAAAGTGGAGAAGAGATGTTTTTGAGCAGTGAGCAATGATGGGTATGTAGTTAAGACATGCATAAAACAATGAATATGAAAATTTCCTCGTTAACCCTTTAAATACGTGTTCATATCTTTAAATTTCATTAACACAAAAATAATTGTAATTACGTTAAAATCAGCGCATCGTGTAAAGCCAGTTCAATGTTGTTTATAAAATCGAACAATATTCGATAATAAAGAAAGTGTTTCGTAAAATAAAATATTATGAAAGTACACGCTACCATAAATAAAATCAGGTTAGTGTCTAACATTGTTATAATAAAAAGTTGTGTAAAAATATATTAGCGGAAATAACTTGATAGTTTGGTTTCGTTGAAGTGTGCACATAGCGTTATTTAAATCCATTTAAAATTTGATACAAATGTGTAGGTCCGATATTATTTGTATTAAAATTTCGTTAAAGTTACAAACTACTCTTTTTATTAATGAATTCAAGATTCTGAGAGGTTAATTACAGAATAAAAATTAAGAGAGTCTCATGTTCATGTGCAACATGGAATTTATTTTATTTAACACCAAATTACAATCACCGCAACATGTGTTTGGAAGTTACAACTAAGACGTATTTTCATAACGAGTGTTCAAATAAGAAACTGGGCATGGCAGGCTGTGGAATTGAATTGATTTAATTATTTTTGTATACAAAGTACAACAAAGTAACACGTGGTGTTTTTAGGCATGTAGCGACCGACAATGTAACGGAACTTTGACGCTGTCAATGCATCGCAAACGTGAATACTCTTAAGTTAGTTTAGCTAATTATAGCGGTCGGTAGGAGTGATTAAAGGAAGCTCAGAATAGAGAATAGTGCAATTGTCGGTTGTATTGTTTGATTTCACTTTGTTAAAAATTATAATTTGTTGATTTATAAAACGTATTCCCAACCCAATTTCCGCTTACTACTTGAATACAAACTCCGAAGAATAAAGGAATTAGCTAAAGGTTATATAATATAACCCAAAAATTGACAAATTATTGTTTTTAGATTCCTTGAATTCTAACCTAAACTTTGCATTAACTGACTACTTTGTTAAAAATTACAAAATATGAAAAGAGAGAAATAGTTCCGTTATTCAGTAGACAACAGTTTGTTAAGAAAAATTAAATATTCTTAGTATATCGCAAGGTTGTAAATATATCAGAAATATAACATTTATAACTTAATATTTTCGTCATTTAATTGAGTCTAAAATTTACAAAACTTTACAAGATAGTTTTTAGTTGTCAACTTTCTTGCTGTGCTTTGCATGAACTTATTTCAATACATACTTGCAAAGTTTTTATTCATAATAGTTTTCCGTGAAAGCTGTTACTCCTGACATAAACGTTAAACATTTTAGTTATTTCAAGAAGGGATATTTAACGCTATGTGATTTGTTTGGAATAAGTCAACGAAAAATTATTTTTTCAATGCTTTGTTCAAATATGAACTTATGAAGTTATCTTAAAGAGATTACATATACATATATTTAGTTAATGCTACGGCTGTTGCTTTATATACATCTGATTTGAATAGCGCCCTGTTAAATTATTCATATCGTTTTTAAAAGGAAACAATTTTGTGGTTATATTTTTGCTGACATTCCCTATTTTCATTTTTCATGTAAAACTAGGATTGAATATTTTGTAGGTTCTTAAAAGAAACGCTTCAAACTGTTTAGAGTAAGCATAAGTCAGTTCTTTGTGTTAAGTACAAGGAATGAGCATAAAATAAAAATAAAGACAACTCTGCAGGATGAAATTGTACTTGAGCAAACTCATAAATTAATTTCGTTATTGTAAAATAAACATCAAGAACAGCGCTGTAACAAGAAGTAGGTCACATACAAATGTGTATCTTAAATGCTCAACCGTGTCTAGTATCTTCTGTTCTATAAAATTTACAATGAAATCTTAAGAATAATCCTAAAAGGGTAATTGTTAGTTATATGATAGTTTCGTTTATATAACTACGGTTATTTACGTTTATTTAGTTTATGTACATTTGAAATGTTGGAAGCTGTCTTTAAATGTGTTCATCAGTGTTTATTATGCTATCAATCATTATGATTTTTTTATGTATTTAGCATTATACTACCTTACATCTATCTTGAAAAAAAAATGTTGTTAGATTTATAGAACTTATAATATTTATCTATTGTTCAAAAAACCTCTTTTTTTACGTTTTCAGTTTTTTATGTAAAAAATATATATCGTGTTTACAGCAGTTTTCTTATAAATGATTTTATAAATTTGAATATGACAATAAATGCACATGTCTAAGGTTTTTGGCATATATCTACCTACTTTTATCAATAAAAGTATATTATATTACTAGGAGTCAGAAGGTGTTTTTATTTTCTTATTTTGAGGCCAAAACAGTGCAATTTCAGCGAAACACAAATAGGTTTTCTACTCCAAGTAATATATACTTTTTTTCTTTAAAGGTTACAGGATTTAATTTTAAAAATTATTGCCAGAATCATGTATTGTCAAGTTTTTTTTTTGATTACTTGTCAATTGTCAAAATATATTTACTGAAATCAATAATGCTATGCTCAAAGTCAGTAACTTCACATTTAACATTATTGTATTAGTATAATAATGAGATTCCATTGTTGTATTATAAAATAATAGATATATTCTATACCACCGCGCTATAATAGTATATTAAAGAACTAGTTTCAGAAGACGCATTTTATAAGACGAGACAGAGTACGTGTCGCTAAAATGCCTTCTGAAACGAATTCTTTATACTATTTTTTCTATTTTGGGCTTTTGAGATTGATTTTAAAATAAAATTTTTTTTAAATTTAGGGAATTTTGAAGAGTAATTGCTAAGGAGGCAATATTTTGATTAAACTTTGGTTTAAATGCTAGTTTAAGTTTAATTAGTACATTTATCATATGTTTCATTTAAAAAATGGGTGGAAATAAAAAGTAAGTAGATACATAAATCTACTGAACATTAATTATGATTTAAATTAATGCACACCGAACGTAATGACAGCTTGGACGTTATCAGTGTTACCACCGTTCGGAATAAAATTGTTCTATTTCTATAAAAGAACTCATTTGGGTGCTTTTATAGCTCTGTAAGCGACCCAAAATAGAAAAAGTAATTTTTTCTTTAAGCGTAGAATTATTACTTTCTTATATTCAAAAAAGAAATGAGGCTATTAATAAATAAAAAGCAACTTAAATTGGGGGTGGGGAGGCCTAGCACAGAGAGGAAATGAGGTTGCAGAAAACTGTTTTTGTCAATTAATCTAGGTCGCATCGAAGGTCACTCAGTGATTAAGAAAACGTTAACATTCAAAGGGCACCAAACGGAGATTTCATGGTGATGAACTTCCAGCCTCCACCGTTTAGCTTAGAAGCCTGACCTGTAGGGGGTACTTTCTAGGACTTTTGAAAGTACTTCAATGAACTCTGTAAACTAACAAATCACGCAACAAACAAACACAACCAATTACGTATTAAAAAGGCTCCTACAACAAAAATAAACATAATTTATTGCATTTGGAAACATTTACATGGTAAAAATAAAGACATTTAAAAATGAGTAATCTACTATCTAGACAGCAGTAATTAAGATTGTCACAAGAATTTACAATTAATTCTTATCGATCACGTGATTCTAATTTACAAAAACAAAAAAAATTTTACATTAAATTAATAATTGATTTTTGCGCAAACACAAACAAAAAAAGTCAATAGTTAAACGCTAAAGCACTTTTATTACAAAATTTACGCACGAAGTAATCATTCAGTGTCGACCAGTTACTTGAATTTAAAGCCTTTTCATTAAAACTTAGTAACCAACCGATCTCAGCTATTACACATATTCTGAATGAAGGTCGTACAATAACCGCAAAACGAACTAGAGCTAGTGACTCACTTAAACACACTTCAATAAGAATACATTGGAAAATTTCCGACACAACCACGTTCTATATGCACATCCTTGCACTTTGAGAACTGGACGACCAATACCCCACATCGGTAAGTGAATTTTCTTTTATAATGAATTGCACACACCGCACCACAATCCTACCAGGTCGAAGATAAAAATTGTGAATGAATTGCAATAATTTGTGCTAATTTTACTCCAAAATAGGCGAAAATCTTGCGTCTTAAACAAAAGGCAATAAAAATCAACGGAATCAATTAACAAGTATGTCTCCTAGATATTCCCACGCAAATTGCTAAACAATCGGCATTAACAACGGAAATAAACCAGCAAAGCAAAATTGTTTTGTTAAAGCAAGCACGTCAATTTTAAATAAAACATATTTTGACTGCCAAGGTCACAAATTAAACCTGCAAAAGCAAAATTGGCAAGCCACAGTAAACACATGTAATCAAAGTAAATCGTAATTTAACGACGGATGTCACAACTTTTACGGTGCTGGTGGCATTGAAGATACAACCTCATTATTTTACTAATACAATAATGTTATTGTCAAATTAGTTACTCTGGGCATAACATTATTGATTTCAATAAACATATTTTAACAACTGACAAGTAACCAAAAAACTTACATGACAAACCATGATTCTGGCAATCATTTTGAAAATCAGATTTATAACTTTGAAGGAAAATAGTTGGTTAAATTAGCAAATATGAATCAATTTTTTCTTGCAATTGTACTGGTTAAATCAGAAAACAATTGCACATCAGGTTAACAAGATACTCACTAAATTAACAATTTTTTAAATTATACTATTATACTATTTTTTCTTCAAAGTTATAAAATACGATTTTCAAAATTATTTCCAATAATAACAAAGTTAGCAATAGTGCCGACTTCTCTTGGACACACTATATATTGTTGATGAGAACTATATTTGTGTTATGCTCAGATTGCAATGTTTCGACTAACGCCTCTGCAGCAGGCTTCTTCTGAGCTCAACAAAAATAAACGCTTTCTACTCTAGTAATATAATACATTATTTTTTCTTCAAGCGAACACAAAATTTAAGAAATTAACGGTGAATATTAATGGATTTTTGCACTCTAGCGACTTTAGTTTGGTCGGTACATATAGATATACATCAAAGTCTTCAAAGTAGTACATGTAAATATAAAATACCGAAGAGTTAAAGTAAAAATAGAATATGAAATACCAGAATAATTTGTATAAAAACACAATATAAAATTATAAATAATTTAAAAATGTGACAAAATAAACAATTTAAAACAGCAATAGCAGTTATTATTAGGTAACAACTTAAGTCCCTCTTTTAAAGATTTAAGAATTATATTAAATCTCACAGGATTAAAATCTCTTTACAATCTCAATGAATTTAAAGTGACATTATTTTATTATTACCATCAAAACACATTCTTACTTTTTATTTTAAAGAGTGTACTTAATTTGGTAATGAATTATTATAATAATTTTGGAGTTCTCAATTAAGCTTGTGTAAACTTAAATTTATTTTTTGTTTTATTTCGAAATTACAGTAATTATACTTATTGGATCAAAAATAGTTAAGTTATGTATAATGAAATTACAAACAACTTTTATTTGAAGAAAACATGGTAAAATGAAAATTTTTTAAAATATTCTTAGAATTCGAAAATCTACGTAGTTTAACGGTCCTTTGGATCGACAGATGATGCCTAAAATCATACCAGATTTGTAGTGTAAAACGTTTCATAAAGATTGGTCCTGTGGTTTCTTTGATATCTTCAGTGCTAATAATATATTCATATTCACAAAAAGAAGGAAGTATTTCAATTTTTTTTAATAGAATAGTAATTTTGCAATGCTATCAAACAATTTTATATTATCAAGACCAACCGGTCACAATGATTTTTTTTAAATAATTTTTTTTCATTGTGTAAAATACGAATAAAAACGTCAAAATAGCAAGTAATTTTACTTACTTCCACTGTATTATCATTGCAACTGAATAAAAACGTTTAACATTATCCATTTTTTCATCATTTGTGTTATTATTATTGGCCGCCATTGTGAGTAACAGTAAAATTAACAAATATTTAGGATTCATTTATCAGAATACAGAAAATGTATTTAAAATATTATTGTGACTAGAATGGCCATCATGCTAATAAGTTGTTTAATAACATTGTAAAGATCCTAAATTGAGAAAGTTCATACGCAGTATCTATACATAAAATCGTGGCCCGGTTTGTCTGTCTGTCTGTCTGTTCGTCTTCTCTTCCGAAACGACTGGAACCGATTTCGGAGATCGATACGTCAAATTAAATTCAGCAGTTCCAGGCGGTGATCTTAGGCGGGCTCACAGCTGACCTGGCCTTGATCTCTGACCTGGAGCGTGACCTCAAGTCTTTAATTTCAGGTTTGCTCTAGATTAGGCCTATTTTCAAATGGGTTTGGTTACTAGTCTTCCATAAATATCGTGTTTTAGCGTAGTTTTGTTTGTTGGTAGTTTTTTCTAAATAAATTAAAGTTGGAGATTATTTTACGAGTGAAGTTTTGTGTTAAATTTGTATACATTTATCTTATACTTCTGACAAGATTATTGAAGTCTTTTTAGATTTGAACCCTTTTGTTATATCAGTAATTTATATAGTTTAGAGAAAATCATTATTTGCGCATTGTGGAGTTCTCAATGTCTTTAGTTTTCGAACTCAAAGCTGATAATTCACTAAGTATGATTCTGTGAAACTATAGCATAACTAGTTGAAGAAAACAGTAAAAAAAAGTAATAGAGGTTTAGTTAAATAATACTGCAAGGAAACCATGTTGCACAATTTTAGAATTGTTTGAATTGATACTTTGAAAAGAAGAAATTAAAATTCATAAACGAACTTCCCTATCCTGAGGAGTCACAATGAGGAGAAACACGTGTAGTAGGGCTGTTCATCAATCTGCAATTATCACTGTCGTCCATTTGAACATCAATTAGAATAAATTTTAAAGCTCATTGAAATCTGAATGAATGATTGTAGGTGAACTATACAGTTTATTGATATTTGTTTCCGTTCATAATAGTAAAATTAAACGCTTCTTTTGCTCGAGCTTGGGTATTGCAGCAGTAATGTCATTACGTCAACATTTAGATAATTATTTTAAAGTACCTGCACAAACCGTTGCAGTGATGTGTTGGTTTCATAGATAGTTACTATATTGAATAGGGACAAATCAAATATTAAATGTACAAATATTCAAAGTAAAGATAACAATGTGCGCACATACTATGTTTAAACAAATATACTTACAGGATTAAGTATAATTATTGATTAATATTATTTACATTACTACTGACAATTCAAACAACAATTGATTTGAATTAAGAAATTGTGTTGCTATAAAGGAATGCAGTGTTCATTATGCAAATGCTAAAAAAATTAAGCTAATACATTTAACTGATATAGATCTGCATAAATAATACATAAATTAGTAAAACGCCTAATAACTTTAAAATTTTTCTTGTATAGTAAAATGTACCTTTCAAGCAGTCACGTGAAAAGACCCATCTATAAACAAATCTTAAATTAAACGGCCGTGGCAAAAGTTATGGTTTTCTGCGAACGTTCATAAGTCGATGCGTATTAAAGTTTCGAGGATATCCATAAAAAAATTTTAAAAGGTACTGCAACGGGACGTTAGTGAAGTGTCAATTTGATCTTAACCGTTCTTGACGCATAAAAATTTATTAGCTACGTTGGAGATAAAGAGTTTGTTTCTAATTTATAAGCTTTTAAAGGTCTTTTATCAAAGCTTATAGCTACCAATTCTCCATTGGAATTAAACTACACTTAAACAACACATTGTAAATCTATCAGCTATCATCTTCAACTGTAAGTTAGACTATTACGGGTATATTCTGCCTTTTAACATTTGACCGGCCGTGAAAGCTTTAGTTTCGAAAATTTCGCTTTACTGATTAATTAAACACCCATCAGTGTTTTCGTAAATATTTTACTATCCTAAATTTTGTAGAAGTTTTTATTTTCTATTTTTCTATTCAGTATCAATTTTTATAATTTTTTTCGTTTGCTTAATGTGATTACATTGTTAAAATATTCTACGGGTGGATCTTAAAAGGGTTGAAAACATTTTCTAAATATTTTAAATGAATGATGCGAATTTGTATGCTGGGACAAAGCTTACTTTTGAGAGCAAAATGAATTCGTAATATGGTGCTCTTGTTCAAGATGGTATCGCATTTGCTGAATATTGATGAAAAGTAAACGCGACAAGCAATGGCTTAGTTTTGAGAAATTTGACCTTCATTTACAATGTTCTTGTGATACTTTCACCTGCCGTCTGTTTTAATCGTTTACCATTACAGTCCATTATAATGGACCGCAAGACGTTTTTGTGTTTTTGTTAAATACCATATTGAATCTGAGCAGTATACTGACTTTTAAACGTTATGAAGAATATCCTATCTTGTTTGCTAGATTGAGTACTAGTAGTAGTCCCACTTTCTAACTATTCTTCTTACATACTTTGTAGCACAGTTCAATCAGGTAGTACAACCCCACCAACAACCTACGCCAAGGAAAAATTGCAAAACTACCCCGTGATAATAAAGCAAAAAATCGCCGAAAAAAAAAATTAGAAGACATTGGCAAAACAGAAAGAACACTCAAATATAAACTTCTTAACAAAGCACCACGACAACTCAAATAATTGATAAATAATAATAAAAAAACGAGAGATACAGAGCTACCTTGAACCCCTAACACCAACTGAAGCAAGAGACTACCCGCTATGGAAAACTACAAGACAGGTAAAACAACTAAAGGAAATACAACTACCAATCAGAACATTCCAAAACGGATGGGCCAGAAGCAATAAAGGAAATGCAATAACCTTTGCTAAACATCTAACTAAAGTTTTTTCACTTAAATCGCCCGAACGATGACATAGAGATCCAACAGTATTTGAAATTACTTTACCAGCTTGAATATCCTATTAAGACTTTCCAAACCAAGAAAATGGAAAAAAAAATATTAGAACTAATTAAACCATAAAAAAAACCCCGGTTACAATCTGATCACCGGTAAAATACTAAAAATACTTCCACAAAAGAGATTCAAAAGCATCACTCAAATATTCAACGCAATTCTGCCCACCGCACACTTTCTACACTAATGGAAAGTTGACTTAACGATACTTATTACAAAAGCTAACTAGAAGTCTAACATCGTACGGGCTCATCAGCTTATTATCTGTCCTTTCAATAGTTGTTGAAAAGCTATTATTACAAAGTTTAAAGCCATTCTTAAACGAAAACAATATTATCTATGATCACTAGTTTGGATTCAGACACAAACACGCGACAACTGAACAGGTCAACAAAATTTCGAAGAAGATAAGACATGATCTGAAAGATCATAAATACTGCTCCGCCGCATTTATTGACCTTACACATGCTTTTGATAAGGTGAGGGCTACTGTTCAAACTACGAAAAACATTTCTTCTCAACTACTTCTTTATCTTTCAAATTGATAATTTCTACTTAAACAGCAAGATGAACACACAAAACTGTACCCAATTACACCTCATGTGGCTCAAGGTAGTGTCCTGGGTTTCATTTTGTATCTTATATACACCGCCTATCTTCTACCACGCACGACGTACTAATGGCAAAACTTGCTGACGATACTCCTATTCTAGCTTCTCATACAAACCCGCAAGTTAGCGTCCCAAACTCTCCCAATAGCTTTGAGAAAATACAACACTGGTTAGCTAAGTGGAAAATTAAAACAAATACAACTAAGTGAGTTCATATTTCATTTACTACTAGAAAAAGAAACGTGTTCACACCTAAAAGGTAACAAAAAAGTCAAACACCTGTGGATGCTCTAGGCCGAAAGCTAAATTGGCGCAACCACATATTTTCTAAAAACATCTAGGTCTAAAACTGACAACTATACTTCAGATTACCCGGGACACACGGTATACTTCTATATGAAAACAACTTAAATTGACGAAAAAATTACCTGAAAATAGTTTGTTTAAGAAATTGTTATTATGAATGTAATTTTTTAAAGAAAGAAATTGTAATAATTGTTACCTATCAACGAATACCGTTCACCACCGATCACGTGAAAACAACTTAAATTGATTGTCCACAGACGCGTGCGTTTTCTCCACAGAAGCGTTTTGAAGGAGTTTTGTACGCAAAACGTTATCGGCGTGTTATCCGCGGATTCAGTTGGGAGTTTGGTGACGACGTCAGGTTACGATCGCTAAGGCGTCGTTTTCTACTTTTCGGAGTTTTGACCACATTGGCAATTTGTCCACAGAAGCATTTTCGGCGTTTTGTTATTTTTCAGATTTTTCCACAGAAATTTTTCGGCAATTTGTCCGGACTCCGTTTCATTCTTGAAAATTTATGAGCCGGTTTCATCGTCAAACACCAAACATCACATATTATACTAGGTACTTGGCTACATGTGGAATAATAGCCACACACTGTATTTTGAAATGTAATAAATCAAAATACCATTTCCAGTTGTAGCCATCAATATAATTTTGTAATATAAAGAATTTATTCGTATTCTTCACTAACAAATTTTATTGAATGGTAAGAAAATTGCGCTTCATCTAAATAGAAAACTTTTCTTAGGTACAACGGTAGCCATTAAAAAGCACTTTCAAAAATACTATAAAGTGAGAACTTTGCAATATTATCGCATAACACGTCAATACACTTTGAAAGCGTGCCATTTAGGTTGAAAGAAAGAGCTATGAAACGTAATCGTACATGAAATGATTTGCTAATTATTTACACTAAATAAAATTAAACTGATTTAATCTCCGGTATTGAAAAATTTTTATAAAAACTAAACTTTCTTTTTTTTTATTATGCTCTAACATCAACATTGAAACGGGTGTGTAGAGCAATATTTCACTCTTACAATAAATCTTACTTAAGGGTACACGATTAGTTGTTCGATCTAGTTTCTTTTATCTCGAAACAACTGTTCGCAATCTTTCGTTGTCTACCGAGCCTTTAGTATGAAGTTTGGAGATTTATTCTGTTTAGAACGTAGTAAAAATGTTCAATTATAAACTATTTAGAATGCAATCAAGTCAATCCATAAAGTAAATAGTATGTATATTAAAAATTGCAATCCACGAATGTGTGATTGTACATCCGTAATTATTCTGTCTATGACTAAATTTCAGATTGCACTTCAACACTGTTTCAATCCTACACCCATGTCAACATAATTTGTCTGACTGCTTAGTTCTAACATCCTAGAGTGATTTACTTTAGACCCTTGTTGGCGATTTAATGTATTTCTTAGTATCATCTTCTTTTCGATTATTTTTATTGGATTTTCTGTTTTGCAGATTATTGTTTCGTTTTCTAACACTTTCCACTCAAGTTTGAATTTTGCAATCTTTTATACAGTATAACTCGCATTAATCATATACCTTTGTGTCTTTCATATTCCATTCGTCATATGCTTTTACACACAACCTACTTAAATTACCGGAAATAAATCCTTTGACGGGAATTCTGCAGAGAAAGCGCAGACCAACTCGACTGAAATACTTATCGATCGTGATGTTAGCTTTTAGTGTTGAAATATCAAGCCTGGATGCACCAACGAAAACTATAATTTAACAAATTGAAAACATAAAACGGTTGTTCGTATTGTAATGGAGTTCACTTTAAAAATGAATTAATTCTAACATCATTTAAAGTTGTGGAGCTTTTACTCATTTCCCGAAAGCTAAATTTCCCTAGATAATTTGTATAACGAATTATAGCAATTCAATACATTTAAAAAGTAACTTCGCCATAATATTTCTGAGATATTTTTATCAAATTTGTTTATTTTTTAAATCTCATTGTAGCAAAAATGTGGTATCCGTTTGAGCAACATGTGGATGTACTTTGATCTTATTTTATTCTGAGGAAATGTTAGCAGAAGTATAGTTCGCCATCCTAATGATGGTCGTGAAAACCCTACAGAGGGTAGTCGAACTTTAGTGGTTGCCTTCAAAAGAAGCTTGCTTCTGGACAATAAAGTTAGTATATCGAACAGCTGCACAAATAGGGAAATATTCACATGGACACATACTGTACAGAGTTCGAGAACTTTCAAGTAGATACAAAAGATTCTTTCATTATAAGCTTTACAAAAACGTATCAAACTTTTTTATCCATATTCGCTTGTTTACTATCGTATTCGTTATATTTGATTTTCTTTTTGGTTTTAGTTTAGTTTTTTTAGCATTTATATTTTTTGTCAATGAAATTATATCAAGAAATAACTAGGCTATCAAATAGAATTGCAATAAGCTTATAACAAAAGTATAATATTTGTAGGTTGCTCACAATGAGGTAGGACAATTCAAACCACTAAGTGCTTGTATGACCGTGTTTCAAGTTAATAATGTTTATTTTATAAACTATTTACTATAGTTCTATAAACGAAGTGGAGATCCATTCCCAAAGTATTGGAATTAAAATAAAATTAGTACTGGAATATGATGAGTTTTTCTTTCTTTCTTTTTAATTTATTTACTATAGTGTTCAAATTGGGGATAACAAAGTCCATAAAATTTGACAAAATTATCATATTTGTAGTGAACACCATTAGGGTGTGCTAATACGATTAATTGAAAAAAATTATGAAAAGTTAAAATGGAAGATCCGATCCTGGTTATAAACTTCATATACAGGGTGTCACCAATTATGTTAATAGAGGACATTAAAATAAACAACAAAATAAAAAGGTAGTGTTTTTTTATCTCCACTTTTGGAATATCCAAAAAGGAAACGTAATTCTTTATAAAATAAACAACTTTTTTTAGTAAAACTTTATATTAGACAAACAGTTACGCTAAAATGGAGCCTTAAGGTCAAAAATAATCAAAATTTTTCACGGTTTTAATATGTTACCAAAAGTATCTTATGGTATGTTTCTTACTATGCCCGATTTAAATTTAGACCAAATTGATGATTGATATCAAAATTCAAAATAGCGGATTCAATTTGCAAGTAGTGGATGTAATAATTTGGTTTAAACGAAAATTTGGTTTTATCGGTTTCAAAATATATAAAAAAATATAGTGTAGTTGATTTTTGAAATGTTAAAAAATGTGCATTGTTGTTTCTTGTCGAGATAAAAAAGTTCAACCAATTTTGATAAAAATTTACAAACGTGTATTTGAAAATATCCTAAACATAACTCTCTAAAGCTATCCTAAATAGAAATTAAATGTTAAACTTAAAATTTATTTATTTTGTATCCTTAGAATTTAACAATGACTAAATCAATATTTAAATAAGCAACCTTAAATAATAAGAATTACAAAGGCGACCAATAAATTGACCATAAAAATATCGGGTGTTCTGTTTGAAAAAAAATTTTCTGTTTTCAGTTAGATAAATGTGACATGGAAAATGTAAACTTCGTATATTATTTTCCTATCTGTTTTAATTGCAAAAGTTAGACTACTCTATGCACTTACGCTATGCCAAAATTTAAATTCAGATATACCATATGGGAAAGTTATAAGGCTCCTTCCAGGCCTTTCCAACTGTAGTTTTCTCTTATTATGTTAAAATCTCCGATGCCGCTTAGGGTTTAGCATAGTGTGCGATACATGTTTTTGACTTAAATGTTTGTGCTCTTTCCGAATTTTGAAAAAATATATACGATATTTTATGTAAAATAAGAAATTTAGTTGCTGATATATTTAAAAAAAATACCAAACAAGGTTTCCAACAACTTGGGATAGCACACATTTTTTTCTGATAATCAGCTAAGCCGTTATAGAGCAAATACACACTAAATACTCACCCTGCATACTTTTCTAATTTCTAAATTTATGATTGTTGCATCTTCAAAATGGTTAATCGAAGAATATTTAAGTTTTTCATTTTGGTTGGCGTTAGACCCTCAAGTGTTAGTAATACATCACCATTGAAGTGCCTCGTATTGAATAGAAAAAATACCATCGAATGTTAGACAAAGTTTGATCTGACACTATTTCTTGCGATCCAAACTTGTCGTTCACAGATTTAGAGAAATTGGTGCTTTTTCATAAATGAATTCTAAAATATATTACAAAATGACTTGGGAATTAATGTTCTCACTTTAATTTTGACATTGATAGTAGGAATTCCAGTACATTGACGGATTTCTCAATTTGTTAGCATTTTTATAATAATAATAGTAGTAAAAACAATTTGTTTTAAAGATTTTTCTTTTAAAATAACCAACGTTAAGGTCCAATAGAGCACAATATTATTATATTGCTAGTGTGAAAGAAATGTAGTATTTTTAAATGGCTTTACAAGACCTTTGTGAAAATATGTTTCAAAAGCTTAAAAACGAATTAAATGATTAAATGGTTGAAATGTGAGTACCGTAGACATAGAAAAAATCATTTAGCAAAAGAACGGATATTATTTTTTAGTTATCAACGTCTAAAATTTGATTTTTTCAAAACGTATCATTAGCATCACTAGTGACGAAAGATGAGTGTCGTGCAAAGGCGTTGCTGGAAAACTATTGTCTAGCCTTACCAGATCGCAACTTTCAAATATTGAAATTGGACTAGTAACATTGCATACAGAATCAACTCCCAAATTTGCACAAATTCAAGAGTGATCACTGAAATAGCTAGTGGTTCAATTTTACTGATATACAGGTTATCCGTTTTCGAGTGCCACTATGGGAATCTCCCTTATCTTAAGAGATACTAAGTCGGTTAAATTGGGGCAAAGTTGTGCATTTTTGGGGCAAATTTAATCGAATAATTTTGAAAATATCGGGAAAAAGGAAAATTTCTGATTTTTGTTTTTAATTTTTGCCGATAAACTAATCAGATTAGAGATTTCTAACCAAGACATTATTTAGACACTTTTCATGGAGAATTCGAATATGACATCACTTTTTCAATTATTTTCAACATGGCGGAGAAACACCTGTCAACTTGAGTTTTTCTTATGAACGCCATTTTGGATTTTAATATTTCTAAATGACGTTTTTTACCAATATTTGTATAAAATGAAATACCCTTTTTTGTATTCCTTGGGGAAGAGCCGAAACTTGTGACTTAAGTATTTTTCGATTTCATGCACACACACACCCTGAATCGCTATTTAGTTTTTAAATTACTTTTCTTATTATTTTTAGACCTTTTTTATTTTATAAATGTTCAAAATTGAAATCCTTTCACGCCCGTAGTAAAATTTCTGGAGTAGTTCTTTTCCTCTCCAGCTCGTGGTACTTTGAGTTCATCTGCAACTGATGATCGATCTAATAAATTTCGACAAAGACCATCGTAGACAAGTTCATTCATTATCATTTCTTGCACTCAAATTTTTACAATATTTGGATTTCAATTTTAGGGTTTTGTACACTTATAACGGTTTCGGTTTTAGGTTGTTTCAGTTTTAATATATTTTGGTATCCATTGCAGTTTTCTTTGCAGGATAGACATATTATGGTAGAAGTTTTATTAGAAGCATTTTGTCGCACGCACGGGTTTAGAGCATGATGAGCACATTGATGACTGCCCTAAAGGAGTAAGTGTGCTAAACTGCATTATAATCGAGTACGATACAGTAAAGTAAATTTATGGCAGTATTTAAAATTCCACCAGAAATTTAAAATCTTCTTCAAAATAGCTACTTCAACCTGACTTCTGCGTGTAACTTTCTGCACAAATAGTCCCACCTTATGTTGATTTATTATTACTACATATATTAAACGGATGAACTATAGCTGTTTTCAACGTTCACACGTTACAGTCTCTAAAATCGCATAAGGGAAACAAACATTCGTACAAAATTAAACAGAATCGGACAGAAAAAAACCAAAAGAGACAAACATAATTACTGATCTAGCCACAGTCAAATAAAAGTGTTCTTTACAGTTTTGTTGCATTTTTTACGATGGGCAAAGTCTATTACAGAAATTTTTATTTATTGAAGATAGACTAACTATTTGGAACAAAATCTTCGAATAGTAGAAGAAAGTTTGCTAATAATAGGATGAATTGCAAGACTAAAAGGGTAGGACCAAGAGGATCACCTTGCTGTACACTAACACAAGACTGAATAAGTTTACTATTACATAAAATATTCGAAAAACACTGCAAAAGACATGGGAAGAGTTCTGGAATTTGATTTTTAACATCACGTTCAGTTGAAGTAAAAGCATTTTTACATCTATTTTGACTAAAATTTCAGCTGAATTATCTCTAGAAATAAAGCTTCCAATGGCTGCAGCTTTACAAACATTTTTACATCGAAACCTAATTGGACCGGTTTAAAATACTACATATCTAAAATATTTGAAATATAAGAACAAACTATTTTGGAAGCAAGACGACGAAAAACAGAACCAACTGCAATTGGGTGAATACCACCATCTTTTTCGAAAGAGCACATAAGGAGGCACCAAAAAAAAGCTGCGAAATCTTTGTTAACCTTACCTGAAAATAAATAATTACAAAGATTTGTGATTTCCGATAGAAGATTTTGCCCTGCAACACCGGAAGAATTACTTTTCAGATTATTTATATGTTGTGGACGAATTCCATCTAAACCAATAGCAGAACCAGAAGGAAAAGATATTATTCCAAAGTTGACCTGATCTTCGGAAACAATAATGGTTTCATCTGAAGACACTAAATCTACAGGTATTTGTGAAGATCGATATGATAAAGGGTGCTTTAACCGGAGTTGTTCAAGAATTTTGAAGTTATCCTAAGCAACACTGTCAGAAGTACTTAAGAGACGAATAGCACCACGAATGTCTCCATCTCCTATCTTGTTTTCTACTGTTTTCTAGACAGAATGTTGATTTGGTGACTTCTTGCTTTTCTTAATATATTTTGACGATTCGTAATTGGTGATCTTATTTTTAACTTTTGCAGTTAAAATATGTATTTGCTGTTTGTTTTGGTGGTACAGAGAGAACTTTATATGAGAAAAAGAAAAGTGAATAATAATAGATGTTAATTTAGTAGAAACTTGGATACGTGCACCACGAGGAATTCTCTTGAAAATAAAACATTTGATTTCAAATCACTTATTCTATCTATAAAATTGTAGGATAATTTTGTTTCGTTTGAATTGCAGAAAAATTTTCTTCTTTATGACACCTCGGTAAATTTTTTTCTTAAAAGCATTTTTTTGCAAATAGGACACTGTAATTTTGGAGAAGATAATGTGAGTAAATCATTGCTCTTGTGCATCTTATTTAGGTGAATATTAAAACCACGTCTTGATTCAAAATATTTTTGACAAATGTGACTTTTGAAAAAAAATTGACGAATTTCCAAAACTTCTGTCAAAAATTAACAAATTTTCTGAATAACAACAACGGGAAATCCAGTCCAGAATCAATAATATCTTGTAATGACACATGAGAATTATGAAGGGTTTCTAAGACATCTCGTTTTCGTGAAACTTTTTGAAAACTTGATTTATTAGATATAAAAAGAGTGCAATCACTGCATGGTATTGACATTTATAGTTATTTAACGAACAATTGTATTAATCGCATCATAATATTCGAGTTAGTTACAATATTTTTCAGTCGACATATTCTAATGAAATAAAGAAATGGTTTAAGTTATAAAATTGTTACTTACGTCATAACTCACAATAATTGAAAGTTCAACTAGTAAGTATTTTTAGGCAATATTTGCAGCTCCGCTACTACCCGCTGCGTTAAAAAAATTATCAGCATTCATTTACTCACCTAATTTGTTTAATTATGTAGGAAATCAAATTTTGTGACAGATTTACTGTTTGATAAGCACGCACTTGATTTGTATGTTTATTGAAATCGTTCATTAATAGAGAAAAACAAAATCATTCATTAATAGGGTTCAGTAATGAATGCTTTTTTCTGATGTTTTGTGCATTAATAAGACCTGTAAATACATAGCTGACTGAAAAAATTATTATTACTATAAATACGTTTTTTACATCATTTTATAAAATTTCTTTATTAAAACGGAACTGTCTAATGAATCAATTGTAACGACACATTATGCCTACATTGTTTCACAGAGGTTGTTAAAACATAAAATAAAAAGAAAAATTCTTTTATCCTCATATTTTAGTTTATATTTTCTTGTTGAATATCAGTAATTGTTTTCTTTATTCAAACGTTTTTCATTGTTTCGCACCAAGTACTGTATTGTGATTTTACGAGTTACGCTTTACTTATTGTTTTATTAAACCCGATGCGGGTGCTTACTAAATATTCCATCATTAAAATGTGGGGTTAAAGTTTGAAGTTTAAAATAAAATGCTACCAAACCAAGATTCACTTTAATGTAACTATTGTATAATTCTTAGGTAAAGATTTATCTCTGCGTTTATGGATGAGTGTAATGGAACTGAGTTGCAACTTGCGAGAAAAAACTTCAGATAAGAATGACAAGTTAAGGAGATGAGTAAGTAAGGACATTAAAATAAAAGATCGGTATTTTTATGTAATTGGTTATTTTAGGAATACACATTACTCAGTAATCTTAAGCTGTCACCAAATAAATACCTACTATTTTATTTTATCGTTTATCGTTTTACTCCTCATTCTTATAAATAAAATATTATTAAAATGTACCATACGAATAAATAAATAATGAAGGAAAAAAATTTTGTCCGAAGGCCGTTCTTCTGTATCTAAACAAAATATCAAGAACACCACAGGTTCGATTTTTATGAAACTTTGCATATGGGTCTAATTTATAACAGCGAGATCTTAGAGTTTGGGTATAATCTATAGACCCAAAAGGGCTGGTAACCTAGATAGATTTTTGTATTCTTGGAATATTTAAAAAATATTGATTTTAAACTTTTTCCCGAAAAGTAATTACTGAAATATGACAGTCACGTGACAGTAACTCTTTTAACAGTATCAATCATAAAACAACAGTATCTAAAAAAAGTATGGGAGATTTCATTGTCCTTAATGTTTTTTTCTAAAACTCATTTTTTATACGTTTGTTATATTGGAACGATGTGGACTTCTGCACAAAACACTTTTTTTATAATTGATGCATTGCTAAAGCGTTCCGTCGTTAAATAAAGCTTCTCAATATGGCCGCCGTTTCAATTACATAAACATTAGTATGCAATAAAACATTCAGTGAATTTAAGCATCTATGACCTTGCACTTCATTAGCGTGCACGATAAATTTTGTAAAGGTATCAAATAAATAATTTAATCAATAAATTAAAAGTGCTCTAGAAATTTTATTAGCTTATTAAACATAAACATAATAGAAACTGTTTACAGCATGCATCTTCTGGATGTTACGTTATCGCGTTCTTAGTGATATTTAAACACGCACATATGGACGAACCCTGTCTAACAGGCTATCGGTTATCGGCTAGTTTTACAATCATTGATTAACTTTAATTTTGGTTTACTGTTATGGTGATAATTGTTGTCACAATTTTAATTATGGAAGTTATTCATATTGTATTGTGATGGAATGCTATAAACTACTCTAATAATTGCTATGGATTCACTTTACCAAAACGATAAACCATATGGATTAGTATGGTGTAAATCAGAATTTACTCAATTTTAAATTGAAGATGTTAAATAATACGAATTGACTATATGTACGACGGATATAATACTTATATATACATCAGCATTACAGGCTATGGTGGCCCTTGGCTTCTATCAATTTAATAACTTCTTTCCATTTATTTCAATCAATTGCTTTAGTTCTCCAATCTGTTACTCCCGCTTCTTCTAAATCATTTTTTGCCTCTTGTAATCAATTTTTCTTTGCACGTCCTTTTCTTCTTTTTGCCAGCTTCTCCTCCATGCAGTAGTTTTTGTACAATTCTTTGCTGTGGCATTCGTATAATACTTATCAATTAAAATTCCACTTCTATGGTTGCTCAGGAAAAATAATTATTTTAAAATACGGGTTGTTTAATAAGAAAAATGAAAGTTTAATTAAGAAAATGAAAACATAAACTTCTTCGGGCAAAGAAATTGATAAAGTGAGGTAAACAAACCTAATAACATTAACCAGTATCGTAAATGCTTAAATTGTATCATGCTAGAAAAACGTTTAATTAATTTCATCGTTGTTTATTGAACTATCCATGTTAATCTTGTGGATAAATTTGTAATTTCCTTCCACTGCATAAATTATAGAGAAAAAAAAATCCTCTGTCGCATTAGCAGTTACAGTTCTTTATTTAAAAACGATGTACTTTTCATTTAGAACAACAAAAAGTAATCGGTTTTATATAAATTAACTACATTGCGCCCCACTAAAATATAACCGAACGGTACTGTTTTATCTATGAACACAGAAAGGAAAAACACCATAAATTGCATAAACTGTAATTTGAAGACATGTTTTGATATCATAATTTTTTTCTTATGCAGCTTATGGTGTTTTCTTTTCTGTTTCTATAACACTTCTATTCAGTTGACTTCTTTATTTATTTATGATCGGGGTCAGCGGTGTTGTTCGAAAAAATTTACTAATAGTTATTTACAAACTAAGTGCGGAAAGAAGCGCGAGCGAACTTAGTGAGCGAGTGCTTTAATAGAACGAATGCTGGAATAATCTTTCCGCAAATCGTTTGCACAATGTTTTTGTAACGAGCAATAAACCATTAATTAACAGAAGCAATCATTTTGTACTATAATCAAAATTTAATTGATTTATGAAATTTTAGAGTGCTATCATAATTGACGTTTCCTCTTTAAAGTAAAAAGGTACTTGTTTTTTGTCAACAATAATTGATTTTGAAATTATCTCTCATGTTTTATTATTGAAAGTGTAGAAATTAAAGTCTTTAATAACTAAAAATCAACATTACGACGTTATTATACGAATATTTAAAAGACCAGTGTTTTCGTAGTTTTCCGAGCACTAGTGCACGAACAAAAGCTTCATTATTGGCTGTAGTGTTACGTTATATTATAGTTATTTTCCTAACAAGTGTCAGGGTAGCAATATCGTGCGAGTGTTGATAACTAAACAAGTGCGAAGCGTAGCGTAGCACGTCTGGTTCTAAACACGAGCACAGATAACAACTCACGTAACC
>JALBCR010004071.1:0-47392 GCA_030710515.1 Abscondita cerata | reverse complement strand
TTCATGTTTAGGGCTGTTATCAGGTACAGTTACATAGATGCCGTGGCTCATACAATGTTGTATCAGCTGCTTAATTCTGTGGCCTGATAGATAGAAAGTGTGTTCAATAAAATATAGCCATATTGTTGTGTTCTAGTGTTGGAAGAATAGCTGAGTTATCCATATTAAAAGAACATTTAAAAGTTGTAGTTGAAGAAGAGCTCTAAGAAGAGAGCAGTAGTTAGTAGTGTTCTTGCAACCTCCAGCTGTGTTGAACACAGCAGTGTTTATAATTGTTTGTAAGTTAGAATAAATGCTCTTATAGAGTCTGACTTTAATAAAGAAAGGTTGAGGCATGGAAAATTTGAACATGCTTTAAAAGTAATAGATTTGAGTAGGGTTTCTTGTTGAAAGAGGTCATGGTTCTGCACTAGTAGGAGTCACTGATATTGCCTGACACTGGTTGAAGAAAGCAAAGCTGCAGGTTGACAGTGAGGCCATCAATAAAGACAAGGCCACTGAGTTTATTTGTGATGCCCTTTTGGTGCCCATACAGGTGTGTCCGGTAAAATGTGATTGATGTTTATTTTTTGTAAAGAATATAAAGATGATAGAAAATCTGCAACACAGTAAACATCTTCAAGAGCGTAAGCAGGCCATATCAACAATGTTTGAGAGTTTGTTTAAAAAGTAGAGCTAGCCGGCTGGAAAATGAGAAAAAAATAGTACAAAGTTTTAGTTATTGTTATTGCCTTACCTTGTTTTACTTAAAGATGAACAGGCTACTACTTTGAAATATCATATTTTCTACAGCAATCATTTTCAGATCTAGTTTGATTCAAAATTCCAAGATAGTTTGTTGCATCATGATTTCAATATTATAAACACGATCTGTCTTTTGAGGTGAAAGTAGTCATGGTCTGGGTGTTCTGCTTGACACATAGATAACGCTTGTTATTAGCGTTTAGAAAGAGAAGAACTCGTATAAAGATTTTAAGAAGAAGAGCTAGTTCAGCTTTTTCTAGTAATTACAAGAAAAAGCCGAGCTAGTGGAATTTCGTCTTCTTTTAACAAAATCTTATGCAGGACCTTTTTCTGAGAATCTCGTTGCAAACATTTAGCACTGCGTAATAGGCGAAACGTTTATCCATGCAACTGATATCCAAACTAGAACGCTAGTTAAATTGATACTTTTTTCGCATCTTCAAAAGGACGTTCGGTGTTTGTAAATGTTGGAAATCATTTGATTAAAACTTTCTGTAGGCTATCTTAAGGTTTGGATAATTCCTAGATCTAGTGGTTGGCAATAGGATGGTGTTTGGAGGTAGAAAACAATGTTCATCTTTTAAGAGTCACTTTAGGATAAGACGGCAGAAATAATAAGACTTTTCTATTTCTTTTTTCATTTTTTCATCAATTTTTTTTAGCCAGTAAGTCATAATCTCTACCGTCATCTAAGCTTTTTTATTAGGTATCCATTCTAAGGGTAATTTGTTGATATGAAAACCTTAAAGCATCTGGGTGTTTACTTTTTCCAATGATTAACGGATTTTCCTTATCATCTTCTATATTTGTACAAATAAAATTGTCAATCTTTTGTTTTGCAGTTTTTTACCACTACATTTATCGTTTTTTAAAGAGAACGTTTTG
Source organism: Abscondita cerata (assembly GCA_030710515.1). Classification (NCBI taxonomy): domain Eukaryota; kingdom Metazoa; phylum Arthropoda; class Insecta; order Coleoptera; family Lampyridae; genus Abscondita; species Abscondita cerata. Next base: position 45,763 of record JALBCR010004071.1, on the reverse strand, counting down.
TTTGGCATCGCAAGGTAAAACTCTGGTCTGGTCAGCATTGTACTCTATTATTGAGTGAATACTCCTTTAATATTACTAACAGCTTTGCTTTCCAAGCTTCAACAGTGTCCAGGTTAATATCAGCTGACTCCTCGCAAATTGTTTTTAAAGGTTATGATATGTTTTAACAAAATTTCAAGTCACTATTTAAAGCTTTAAAATTTGTAATTTTTAAATTTTCCGCAACCCAATGCTTTTTCTTTTATTAAAAGTCCAGATATAGGGACATTTTTATTCTCAGCTTTACAAACCTAATTGTAAACTACTTGTCAATTTCTAAACCTTCAGTTTAGGAAATTTTCTTCTGCTCTGTATTGAACCTTCTTCAAATAGTTTTTTAAATCACATTTGTTTTTTTAAAGATCGTTAACTTGTGTTCTTCCAACACTAAATTTTTTAACCAATTTTGTAACACTGGTATTGAATTTTTACTTTCCACAATTATATCAATTTTTTAAGAGACAAACATTTTATTTTTAGCGACATTGTAATTTTTTTGTACGTTTTATATGTAACAGCACTGTTGAACATAGTAACTCAAACTATGTAAGCAAAAATTGATTTTTGGGTGAGCTTAGTGAACCTTTTTTGATTGCACTTTTTCTGTAATGACGTTCATTGTAAATTGAACAAATTCCTTTAAACTGTTCTTAAATACTGGTAATTACTTAAGCCTCACAATAATGAAGCAATTATATATAATGCACAACTTGAACGCTAAGCTCTTGCCCTTACTAATAATTTTTACTTAAGAATTTGCCGAAAATAGGAAGGTAGAATTACATGTGGCCGTTATCAAGATTTGGTAGCTATTAGCGGTCATTAATATGGATATTTTCGTGCACTGCTTTTGACTTTTGAACATCGCTCGCTCGGTTATAGAGGTGACCCGCCTTTTAAGAGGTTGCCGAAAATAGAGGTTTTACTTAGAGAGAATGGTAAAAACTAGAAAGATACAAGAAAGGTATTGGAAGTGGACACTAGGTTTGGAGAAGGAACACCAGGTTATATAGTTGAAGAAGAATGTAAACTGGAAAAATATGATACAGACAGGAAATGGCAACATGGTATGAAGAAAAAATGGAAAGCAAGAAAAATACGATATTATATGCATGTTGGAAAGAAGTAGAAAGCAAAAGATAAAATATGGTAAAGATGCTGTAGAAGAAAATATTATGAAAAAGGAGGATATGCAAGGGAAGTAGTAAAAGATAAAAGATGGGGGAAGAAGTATGGAAGAAGAAATATTACAGAAAGATAGAGACATTTTACGCTGAACAAAAAAGATAAGAATTAAAAAAGAAAATACAACACGAAATATGAAGAATTAATAACAGATAGAAACCGAATTGCATAACCGAAAGAATGGCATTAGAAGGATAAAAGACCATTGCAAGAATTAGAGAATACAAAGAGAATGGAAAAATTGGTACTTGCGGAAGGACGAAGATAGAAAGAGTATTTCCTGGCATTTACCCTTTAGGCGTTTTAATCTATATCTTGTATCTAAATCTACATTCAAAATGGCGGTGGTGGTACATCAATTTGAGTCAAAGCCCAACTACATTGAACTGCCACTGATAATAGTAAAAGTAGAACAGAAGGGACATTACACACTAAGAAATAGAAAAGTTTCTATTCTTGTTGAGGAATTTAAAAGCCACAAACCATTACAAGCATAGCCTTCTTCGTACTCATCTTCTTAATTTTAAACGCCCAACGTGTGTTTCTATAGCTTCCGTACTTTAGAAGCAATTTTACGTTTTAAGTTCTCGTGTGACTCTAATCTTAGACATATTGCGCTTTTCCATTCTTCCGATTTTATAGCTTCTTCAAATTGTTTTTAGTTCTTTATCAGTTGAAGATAATAAAACAGTACGATGTGTAAAGTTCTATAGTCTTTTAAATAATCCAGGTATCTTGTTTCTTCTTTTGTGTAATAACTATTTTCTCCGCCTTATTGCGTCTTTAGAACAACTTTCTTGTAAATTGTTCTGCACAACTTGTTCTTTTTGTCTACACTAGTTTTCATAATGGATTATTTTCTATCACTTAAATTATTCTACATTAGTTTTCTTAACTTGTTAGCCAAACCTGTAAATCCTCCACAACAATCGAGCATAATTGCACGAATTGCGCGAGGTTCCAACTTTTTGGCTTAGCATCAGAGTATGCCATGCTCTACAACCAAATATTTTTAATTTGGATATATCATTTCGCCCATTTCATATGGGTCTGACGGAGTTTTATCTTTTAGGTAAACCGAAGTTGGTGATCTATTAGTTTCACACACTGTACACTTTAGTGCTTCTCCCCACAAAAATTTTTGGGACAGAATTAATCAATTTGTTCATCTTTTTTCACATCACCGTTCATTTATGGAGAAAAGATGCATATGGTGTATTCCATGTCGATACCATTTCTTTCAATAAAATTTAAATGATACTCAGATTTTTGCTTTTCGTCTGCCATCTTATTCGCTGGACGCTTTTTCCAAACCGAGTTTTTATTTGTCGAACGTAATTTATCAAATTTTTAGCTGTTTTCGTTTTTGTGCTTCAACAGTTTAATAACAAAGTGTGAATAATCATCTAATATCACCTGAAATATTTTTCCATTTAGTGGGCTTGGTGTAATAGGACCAACTAAATCACTTGAAATAAAACCACCATTCCTGTTGCGCCTTTTACTCTTACAAAAGGGTTGCTGTTTCGCCTTTTTTAGCACATGCTTTACATAATTTGAGTGGCCTAGGTGAATTTAATTGTGAGAGACCATTATTTGAAATATGACCCATTCTCGGCGCCGTAGCTCTCCTCTATCGATAGCTATTAAGCATTTCGTTGAAGGTCTGCTTCAAATTATAATCTAGACCATTGTAAGCTTTTGAAAAATAAAACGAGATTATTTAATACAACAGTAGTACCTAATTTATCGGTAAGTAGCTTTTGCGCCTCGGTTGCAATTTTGGATAAAGAAAGCAAATTATGCTCTATGCTGGTGCAATCAATAACACCTCAATTTTTAATTTTTGGCCTTTGACAATGAAGACTCAAATCTCTTTTCATTTGCAGTCAACAGTGGGCCATCTGCCTGAACAATTTCACTGTATTATCTAATTTTTATGTTTCTCATAAAACTTTTTAACTCCCTTGATTAAAAATGATTTGAGGCACTACTATCATAGATAAAAATTTATCTTCAAAGATTATGTTTTAATTACAAGTTTTCTGTTGTTAATAAAATAATTTCACTCTCAACTTGTGCATGATTTGCATGGCTATCGTTTTCTCTGTTACTCGGTTGTAAAGTGAAATTCCCACCACGGCCTCTTTTCTTATAGTGTGTATGATAACGCCCCTATTTGGTGTACGCCCTCTGAAATTTTTCTGACAATTTGCCTGGAAATGTGAACTATCCCCACATTTAAAGCAACTACTATTTTGAGCTTTAAGACCTGTTTCATAAGCTTTTTGAGACTTAATTTTAATTTATGATCTAAAAGTCGAGCCTTTACAAAGTCCATTTTTTTCTACTGTTTCAAACCGTGATCACTGTATCATAATCTTTTGGGAAGTGAAAGATGCAAATGGCATATTTTATCACTTTCATCTAGTAGAACCCAAGTCACTTAGTTCTCGATAATTTTATCGAAATTGAGAAAGTGATTTTCTAAATTTTTATTTCTTCGCCTTTGCTTACAAGCTTCCATAACGTTAATTTATAAAATGAACTGGACCTTGCAAATACGTCCTTTTCTTGAAGCATTTCTTTGACGTCTTGTTCTTAAATAATATCAATTTGTTTGTCAGAAAGACCTTGTATAATAACAGCTTTTGCTTTATGTCGTTAATAAGAAAAGTTTTCTTTTTGTTTCATCTGTTAGTGGGTCATTATCCAGAACATTAGAAATTTGTTACTTCTCATACAGCATTTATCTTCCAGTTTATGAAATTATTCGACGAAAGTATAGGAACCGGCAAAGTAAGCACGGACATATTTTTTATCTTCTTTTTTAAAGCACTTAATTGAAATTATTTAAGACTACAGCTGTTGCAGATAGTTCTGAGCCCATAACCTGTCAGATAATTATCGAAGCATCATATTGTAATTACACAATTAATATTAAATGAATTAATACACTTTTAAGCTTATCTGTATTTTGAATCTTAAAAATGACACATTACATTATTAAATATTTTCTTAGTTGACAGTTCTCTAAGCAACGTTGTCAATGCTACCTTAATTTTTTTAACACGTTACTCAACTTTATGTTAAGGTATTCCCAGTATACTTCAGGTGTATGTCAAGGGCAATACCAGACCACTATTATTTATTGTGTATAATGTCTAATTTACATGAAAAGAGTATAAAACATAATTGACTACTACTAAAAATGCTGTAAAAAACTTGAATGAAGATAGTGAAAATGAAATTAGTGAAATTATCTGAACAGTATAATTTAGGTAAATCTCTGCTTGCTTTGCTTTTTTTGGTAGAACGAATCAAAGACAATTAGTTATATTTGAAGTAGAAATTAAAATCAATGGCACAGCACTACCATTTTAGAATCAGTAAAAACCTTTGCACTGTGTATTAATTCTAGTCTTGATTTAAGAAACATACATCATGACAATTCAAAAATGCTATGCACAGTTGAAACTAATTTTAACAATAGGTAGTATTTCAGTCAAATAATTAAAACATTATTATGTCAGATACTAGTACAGTGAAACCTTATTTTCGCCCATCTCTTAAAAGCGGCCACCCTAAAATCGGTCAAGTTTTCCAAGTCAAAACCAATTATACGAAATATCCATATTAATGACCACCTCTCGATAACGGCCACGACCACTTACTTGTAAACTTTCTTGGAAAAATACATGTAATTCTACCTCCCATTTTCGGCCATTCTTAAGTAAGGTCATTAGTAGACAACAGCTTAGCGTTCAAGTTGTGCATAATATATAATTGTTTCATTGTGTGAGGCTTAAGTAATTACCGGTATTTAAGAACGGATTTACAATAGACAGTCATTACAGAAAAAGTGCAATTAAAGGGCTCATTAGGCTTAACCCAAAAATCGTATTTTGCGTACATAGTTTGAGTTAGTATGTTCAACAGTGCTGTTACATATAGACGTACAGAAAAATTACAATGTCGCTAAAAAGAAAACGTTTGTCTCTTAAAGAGAAAATTGATATAATTGTGAAAAGTTAAGTTTAATACCAGTGCTAGGAAGTTGGCTGAAAAATTTAGTTGTGGAAGAACACAAGTTAACGATATTTTAAAAACAAATGTGATTTAAAAAAGCTATTTGAAGGGTTCCAATACAGAGCAGAAGAGAAAATTTCCTAGAACTAAAGGTTTAGAAATTGACCAAGTAGGTTACAATTGGTTTTGTAAAGCTAGAATAAAAATATCCTTATATCTGGACCTTTAATAAAGAGAACGCATTGGAAGTTGCGGAAACATTTAAAAAATTGACGGATTTTAAAGCTTTTAATGGGTAGCTTAAGTAATTTTGTCAAAGACATAACATAACCTTTAAAACAATTTGCGGGGAGTCAGCTGATATTAACCTGGACACTGTTGAAGCTTGGAAAGCAAAGCTGTCAGTAATATTAAAGGAGTATTCACCCAAAATGTGTACAATGCTGACGAGACAAGACTTTTTTACGCGATGCCAAACAAAACGTTCTCTTTAAAAACGATAAATGTAGTGGTAAAAAGCTGCAAAACAAAGATTGACAATTTTATTTTGTACAAATATAGAAGGTGATAAGGAAAATCCGTTAATCATTGGAAAAAGTAAACACCCAAGATGCTTTAAAGGCTCCATATCAACAAATTGCCCTTAGAATGGGTACTAATAAAAAACTTGGATGACGGTAGAGATTATGACTTCCTGGTTAAAAATTTAATGAAAAATGAAAAGAAAATAGAAAAGTCTTATTAATTCTGGATAATGCCACGTCTCATTCCAAATTGACTCCAAACAGGTTAAAATGTAAACATTGTTTTTCTATTCCTAAACACCACATCCTCTTGCCAGCCACTGGATCTAGGAATTACCCAAACCTTAAAGATGGCATACAGGAAGTTTTAATAAAAGGCTGCTAACATTCACAAATACCAAACGTCATTTTGAAGATGCGAAAAAAGTATTAATTTAACCAGCTCTTTAGTTTGGATATCAGTAGCCTAGAGAAACGTTTCGCCTATTACAATTGCTAAATGTTTTGGAAAGCAGGATTTTCGAAAAAGGACCTGCAAGAAATTTCGATAAACAAGACGAAACTCTACTAGCTCAGCTTTTTTCTGAATTACTAGAAGGTAATCAACAGTAAGCCTTAAAAAATTATGCATCTATTGATTGTGAGTTATTTTGACCGAAAGCCCTAATTTAAGTATTCAATATATAATCAATGAATTAGACTATAGTAAAAGCTCTGTGATTCGAACAATGAAAGTGGTGCAGAAGAATCCAAAGTTTTACGTCAAACATTAAAGATATGGGTGAAGTGTGTGAAAAACTAAGAGATGTGCAAAGTTTTCTATTTTCTAATGATACGAATGAGCTAGCGGTAGAAGTACTTCAAATTTTATCAAAATGTGAATCTTCTGTTTTACAACTAAACTTAGAAATTTAAAACTTCCAATACAAAAATATTTAACAAAATGTAATTTAATGCTATGTATATGTATGTAATTAATTATTGTAATAGGTATAACGAGCAATTAGAAAATAAGTACCTACATATTATGTAAATGTAGTATTATGTATTCAAAATGTATAACTTTTCTATTATTATATCGTCTAATTATTTAATATTGCATCAGCACATTTATAGTTATTTTTTAATGCAGATAAATTGTACCCTATAGCGAACTGATATTATGTTCGATACATACTACCGGTCAGTTTTGCAGCAAATTTTAGTGACCGCTATTTAGAGGTTTTACTGTACTGTCTCAGTTTAATTGCTGTGATAGTATTTATGGTCCACCTGGATAAAGCTGACGTTACCAGAAGGCTAGCGCAATCAAAATTTATGCCTCCGGTTGATGGTTGAGATTAGAAAATAGAACGCTCTTCATACAAACTCATTAAAATCAATTGACTCAATATAAAAAATAGAAAGCATTTCTAATGTATATAACTCACTACCCGAATACATGTTGTTACGGTTTATTTGTAAACGAACTAAAATAAAAATATAACAGTGTTGTGGTGCTTTGCCGGCAGCTCTTCATAATCGGAAGTGGTCGTGGGTTGATTGAGAATCGTTCGAAATGAAAGCCTCCTACACTGCTTGAAAAATGTAAACAAAGGCCACCTAGGATTACGTATAAAAATATCTAGAGCCACTAAAACTCGTAGAACACAGAAACTAACCGTACGTGAATAGAAATAGTATATTGTTATAGCGACTAGAGTTCAATTAACACACAGAAAAACATAGACACAAAAATAGATAATATCATTTAGAATGAATAGCACAATATAGTTAAATTAAATAATAATTCACGAGAGCGAGTTAAAGCACGAATACAAATTTGAGGCACAAACGCCGCCCCAAATAGGTTAGCGTATTTGACAGTCGTTGTACCGAGAGTATCGCTGCAACAATTACGGAGAGTACCGAATCTTGGCCACTCATTTAAAATACGTTCAAAGGCTCAAAAAATTACTCAGGTACTTGAAAGATCTTTCTAGTTCACAACGTTTATAGTTAGCTACAGCGCCAAAAAAGATACGTTGTTAAACTCACGACCACGGTACGTATACATAGGACGCGACAAATTTATGAATGACATGCATAAAAGAATTAACTTAGCTGGTATAACTAAGAAATCTTTTGGTGTTCGACAGTTACTCGGCAGATGTGACAACTCCGTGTTTGAATCTAATTTTGATTATCCAACGAAGAAAAGGGAAAAACCAAAATGGACTCCGTTGATAACAGTTGCTGGGCTGCTCAACAATGAATCAAATAAACGGCTTATTCTTGGTTGGTGGCTCTGGACCCCAGCATAACCATAATTAAATATCCATTGACTAATTAAAACATAGTACGTCTGCAATGACCAGCAGAATAAGCCAAATGGGACAACCCACAAAAAAGGTCAAAAGAGTACGTGCGAATTAATAGAACCCGTAAGAGCAAATATTTTTATTATAACAAAGAAAGTAGAATAAGTAATACACACAAGAACCGTAATCAAAGACTTATTCCCTACTTTGAATGGGATGATTTTACTTCAATCGATATTACAAGCACATGTCTAATTGTTCAGTTTTTAGACAGCATTTTTCATGTACACCTTTTGCGGCCGTTAGTAAAAAGTAAATAGAATGTAACTTTGCAAATGCATACAAATCATTGAAACTGGCAATTCCAAACAACTAAAATCCCCAAAAACTGTTTAATATAAAATGCATATTTAAAACGCATTAGTGTAAACACGGCTGCCTATACTGTAGAAAGAAATTAATCTATAAATTAATTATGTGCGAAATAATCCCTTTACATACTCAAAGACAATGACACTAAGTAATTTCAAACAACATTTATTTAAAATACTATTGAATAAACAGGCTTCATAATTATTTTTCTTTTACAGTACAAGATTACATTTAAATCAAAAACTTTGACGCAATAAACCACCAAGTTGATTTAACTAAAAATTTAAACTGGGTTAAGTGGAAGACCAGATGGCCTTTAAACCTATCTGAACTTCGCCCTTTTGGGACTAACAACAATGTGTATTATAAATTTTTCTTTTTTATATTTTTTTATCCAAATACAGTCTATATTATTATTATTATTATTTAGACTAGATTTACTCGACCTTAGGTCGGGGCTACGTCTTTATGTCGGGTCTAGACCAAGACATAAAGATACTTTAAACTTATTGTGTTTGTGTAGCATGTTGTGTTATGTTTATGTTTAACAATTTTCTGACTATGTGGCATGTATTAAGTATTGTTGCTTTTTGTAGTGTTGTATATGTATATTTGTTTAATTGAAGTGTGTGTAGGCCTGTCGTGTAATGTTTTGGGTATGAAACCAATTGCTGATATGACAATGGGAACCGTCTTAACCGTTGCCATACGCCACTGGTCTTTTATTTATATGACAGATCTGTACATTTTTGTATCTTTGTTGTGTGTGTAGATTGCATGTTATGTGAATTTAGTATTGCTATCTCTATGAGGTATGTAGTTTTATTCTGTTTGTCTGTAATGATTGCCCTGTCCCAATATGTTTTGTAATTTTATAATTTTTTATTATTATTATTATTTTTTTCTTTATTCTCAGCTTTGTCAGGATGATTTTGCTGATAGGTCATCATCAGTGACAGAGATAAACTTCAGTATTTCCTGTCAGGTTGGTGCTTGTCCTAGTCTAGAGCTAAGAATTACTCTTTACCATACGGCACATTTTTAGTATCACTGCTCTGAATTAGAGTATAGGTGCCTTTCGGTATTTGTAGGAACTCCAAATTATTTCGTAGCTTTTTGTTGCCACCCCTCGACCGACATAACTATTGGTACTATGTTTATTTCTTTAAGTTTCCATATTATTATTATTATTATTATTATTATTATTATAATTATTATTATTGTTATTATTATTATTATTATTATTATTATTATTGTTATTATTATTATGACAATTATTCTTATTTGTTCATAAAATGAAAGTAATTTATCAGTGAATAGTTTTTAATGTAAATTAATTATGACTTCAATTATTGACTACTTCATATAATTTTAATTGTAAATATTAACATCATTCACGTCATATTTGATATTAACAATTTTTAGTTCCTGATGAAGCCAATATCTCATTGGCAAAATTTTGAAAATAAACATCTTACAAATTATCAAATTGTCTCGGTTTAATCCCCAAACAACTTAAACCATTTTGATTGCGTAGGGTTTGGGATTGAACCCAGGCAACTATTAAAATAGGAAAAGATACGTCGTAAATATTTTTTGTTTCAAATTTTACTACTAGCGTTATTAATAATTCTTACCTGTCTGTTAATTGTCACAAATTGATTCAACATAACAATCACATCCATAAAAATAACCAATATCCAATACAAAAGATTAACCACCAGATTGAGAAATACTAAGTATCCATTATATTCATTAATAGTAAACCAATACAAACTAGTTAAAGAAACTAGAAATAAAAACGCTAGTTTATATAATAAAAATACTTGAAATATTATGTTAACGTCTTTTCCTATTTGTTGTAAATTGATAAATAGTTTTACAACAGCGCACATCGAATTTTTGTAAATAGGAACCGCTTTTTCCGTTTTTAAATAGTCATGAATAATTTTTTATTCTATTACCAATTAGATCTAAGGTATTTGTTATAAAACATGTAAAAGACGTGTTTCAATATCACTGTTACATACACAAAAAAATTACAACCGGGATTCGGAATGGTTAAATTTTTTTCAAAGCATAATACTGACGTTGCTAGACAAAAATGAGAAAAAACTAACATGAATAGTATAATCATACTAAATATTAAACGATTTCTTGAACGGGTATAATTAATTTTCATTTGAGTAGTAATTTTAATATTTTTATCGACAATTAATAATTTTTAACAACTGCAAACACACGATTTTTATAAAACGTAACTGTGAAGAAGTACTGACAAATTCCTAGATTAGCAATAACTAATAAGAGAAAATTTGTTACAGACAATAATGATTTTAATGACTTTTGACAAAAATATGCATGAAAAAATTCAATAACATTATTAATTGTTAAAGAAGATACATTCAAGAGTTTAACTTTTTACTTGTTGATCTTACAATCAGAAACCCCAAAAATGTTGAATATTTTTGAAGTGGACGTAAAACATAAAGAACATCTTTAGTTTTATTAGACATATTACTAAAAACGGAAATACTTTTTGAAATAACACTTAGCATTTAACTTGATAAGCTAGAATTCGATTTTTTCAACTGTTATAAAGTAATGTCACAATAATGAAATATTAATGTGAAAAACCATTTCTTAATGCTGCTATTAGCAAATGGTAATTTATTTACATTTACTCAACAAAACTGCTGTTTAAATACCGTATACATAAATCAACAACATAGTTTGACGTTAATTACTGCATACTATTATGTAAAATGCATTATCTACAAAAGCTTCGCCACCAGTTAAAGGAAAGAAGTGAAGAAGGTGAAAAAAATATTACAATAAGATATGTTGGGGGTATTCCAAAAATTGTTGATCAAAAACTAACCAACGGGCAAACTACTCTTTGTGTTACTATCAAAATGTAAATGGTTGTCGAAGTAAAATAAAAACTTATCATCATCATTATTAATGCAGGATTTTGATTTTGTTATTCTCACTGAAACCAATTTAACATCATCTATATCTAATAACGAACTCGGTCTTTTCAATCATAATGTATATAGGAAAGATAGAGATTCGGCTACTAGTCACAAATTGAGTGGTGGGGTGTTTTTAATTGCTGTCACTAAGCGCTTGTCGTCACGTCTTGTAATTTCTCAATCTAATTCGGTTGAGCAAGTATTCATTACAATTCAAAACAATCAAACGCGTCTTCTTGTCGGAGGTGTGTATATTCCACCAATGAGTACTAATGATAAATATCAAAATCACTGTTCAACGGTTGAACAAATATTAACGTCAAATCAACATTTTACTGATGTAATTATTGCCGGTGATTACAACCTTCCAGATACTTCCTGGTTAGACTCTCAAAAGCATTGCGTTCTATCAAACTTTCCCAATGCACGTATCATACAGGATTCTTTTTTATCACTAAATCTTCTGCAAACAAACTATATCTCTAATGGTGACGGTAAATTACTGGATCTTATCTTCTCATCATTTGATTTACTATATTTAGCCCGATCCATAGATCCTTTACTGCCTGAGGAATCAAATGGTTATCACCCAGCTCTATCATTTTCAATTGGCCAAACCAGTAAAGTGAACATGTTAAAGAATTACTATTCATTTTATGATTTCAAGAGATGTGATGTCATAAACTTTAAAAGTTATCTTGCTCAAAGTGATTGGTCAAGTATCTCTAGATCTACTACGGTAAACGAAGCGTATACAAAGTTTGTAAATATTTTAGACAACGGAAATAAGATGTTTACACCAATAAGACTTATTAGAGAATCGAATTTTCCAAGATGGGTATCTTCTCGTTACGACAAACTATCAATATGAAAAGTATTACCATATTCTATACAAACAGTCCAAAAATCAAAATGATTACATTGAGTTCTCCAATATCCGTAGTCAATGCAATAGGTTATATCGATTCGATTACAATAACTATTTAAAATCCATTGAAAATTCTATTCCCCATAATATTAAAAGTTTCTGGAACTATGTGAATACAATACAAAAACATAAAGATTACCCATCTGAAATGTCATACAATTTAAAAACAGCCTATGATGCTAAGGGTATAGCTGATCTTTTGCTGACCATTTCTCAAGTGTTTTTGACTCCCCTGCTAATAATGTCCCAAATTACGATTTTGATTCTTCTCTGAATATCAATTCATTTCAAGTTAGCCAAGATGTTGTACTGCAGAAACTCCTGTCTCTTGATCAAAGGAAAGGGCCGGGATCTGACTAAATATCTCCAATTATATTGAAACATTGTGCTTCCATATTAACACCACATTTAACTAATCTCTTTAATTGGTCCCTTTCTTCTAGTATTTTCCCGATGATTTAAAATTTAGTCTCATTACACCGATACATAAAAGTGGAGATAAGTCACTTATCTCAAACTATAGACCAATTGCAATTCAATCTTGCATTGCTAAACTCTTTGAAAGTTGTGTTCGTGATGTATTAACACCTTGTTTGAAAAACATAATCAGTAATGATCAACATGGCTTTATGAAATGTAGATCAACGGTCACAAACTTACTATCTTTTCAAGCTTCTCTGCTTGATTCCGTTCACGCAGGTTATCAAGTAGATGCAATATTTACCGATTTCAGTAAAGCTTTTGATAAAGTCAGTCACCATCATCTTATTGCTAAATTGAGAGCTTATGGATTAAATGGATCACTTCTAAATTGGTTTCATAGTTACCTCACGAATAGAAAACAGAGCGTAAAAATTAAATCTGCAGTTTCTAAATACATTCAAGTAAATTCAGGTGTTCCTCAAGGATCCCTCTTGGGTCCTTACTTATTCTTAATATACATTAATGATCTGGATTTACCGAGTCCCATTCAAAAATTACTAGTTGCTGATGACCTTAAATTTTTACCGTAATAAAACACCCAGTGACTGTGACCTTATACAAAAGGTATCAACTTTTTGGAAAATTGGTGCAACCTAAATTGTATGTCATTAAATATTAATAAATGTGTGACAATCTCATTTCATAAATCACATAATTATACTATATCAAATCAGGTTTTAACAAGAAAAATACAATAAAAGATCTTGGTGTTATGCTGTCCTCAGATTTAACTTTTAATTACCACATAGACGCAGTTTGTAAAAAACTTCCCAACTAATTGGATTTGTGTACAGAATGACCAAAGAATTTAGAGATATTACATCAATCCGTGTTCTATACAACAATTAATTCGTTCTCAGCTCGATTATTGTGCAATTGTCTGGTCACCACATTGTGTCGTTCATAGTGAAAGGTTAGAGAATCTTCAAAAAAGAATTATAAGAATCATTGGATTAAAACTTGGTTATGATTATGATAATATCCCTTACGCGAACATATGTGAAGTTTTAAATATTGCACCTTTATTACATAGAAGAAATATATTCAGTCTTAAATTTCTCCATCGCCTCATTAATAACCATATAGACTCGCCGTACTTACTGCCCAGAATTTGTTTCAACATTCCTCGCATTAACCAGAAAACCTATAAACTTTTTAAGGTACCTTATGCCCGTACAAATTATATGTATATAGTATTGTATTATAGTGCCGACGAAAATTGCAATTGTTATTAACAGAAAACTAAAAAAGCGGCTCAGTATTGTGGCAGCAACTCAAAAACTATAAGAAATAGCAGAAATCTCAAAAATATTCTGAAAGAGGAAAAATTTCCAATAAACAACCTCCAAGTCAAAATGTATAAGTTTTTAAAAATTAAATTAAACATTTTATTAATTTATATACTGTGTGTCCTATATAATTTATTAATTTTAATCCGTTTGACATCATCAACTTTTGACGATTAATTCAAATTTTGTGACTTAACGATTTTTAAATTACTTCTTAGCTTCGATAATGTACCTAATCCAAAAGCACGTCTTCACTTACTCCACAAACATCGTTTCTCTGTTTCAAGTCATTGAAATCACTTAATTCTTTGTAATAAGCATCTCTGGATTTTTTTGGTACCAAACTCCATGTGGCTTCTTCAACATTTCTCGCAATTTTTTCTGAAAGAAAACTTTTTCTTTTCATTTCCATTTAAGCAGTTTTTTTGCAAAATTTTTCTCAAATAATAGTTTACTGTCAAAAAACAAAAAAAGAAAACACAATAACATGGCAACGAAATTATAGACTATGGTTCGTTTACGATAGCAATAGAATGACGTCACGCAACAGTTTGTGGTCATGTTCGCATATAACTTTGCTCGTGAAGTTTTGCCAACTTTTTTCATATGCGGACTGTGACTTTGGATATGTATGATATGCATGTGTAAACGGTAGTGAATCGACCCTTAGAGGACTTTTTATATCTCATTGATTCTTCAATTTGATTCTTAGTGCACCCGCTATCCTCAAAAGCAGTTTCAGATGTTCAAATTTTACCTGAAGATTACCTGGTTCACAAATATTTTGAGCTTGTTCGGTCAAGGTGTTGATTATTTTTGTACCTGTTGGAGTGTGTAAATTCTCTGTACACTGTGTGATCACAAGCACATTCAAGAAAACCAGTTGTTTATTTTCCGTTCCTATAGTAAACTGGATACTATGGTGTCGGCTGTTTAAATGTTGAAGAAATTGATTTTCTCGTTTCCAAAGACAGAGTATTACTAACGTACCGAAATCATGTCGTTGGTTTGTGTTCCGTGGTCTTGATAGATATCGATATCGTTTGTAGAGCAATAAAATGTCAGGATTAAGAAATGAACGCAAACAAGGACATCGTCATTCCGACAGCCAGATCCGACAAAAACAAGTTTACCACTTACCAAATAATTTATCAAGTCATTTTCTCTACTAGAAGATACTCAAAAACGAATTTTAAGATCCGACTGTTTTTCCAAGACTTTACGGGCTACCCAAGATCTACAAGACAAATGTTCCTCTAAGACCAGTAGAGGGTGCTACTGGATCACCAACATACTATTTAGATAAGTACTTGACTTCTCTGCTTTAACCTCATATAGAAAAAACCAACAGCTATATTAAGGACTTTATTTGCTAAATTCGAGACATCAACGTCAAATCCAAAACATTCTTGTAAACTTTGACGTGATCACGTTGTTTACCAAAGGTCTAGTAAAGAAATATCTTGTTATTGTAACGAAAATCTTTCCTACTGACATCAGCAAGCACTTTAAAGTCTGTTTTACTGATGCTTTCTTTGGAAAGGAGATTTCATTAAACAAAAAGATGGAGTGGTAAAGGAAACACACTTGGTCACATGGTGTAGAGAAAATCTACACACACTCACACGTACCCGCACGACTTATCAAACCGCAACCCAGATGAAGACTGCAGAATAATCAAAACCCTAATGAAACGAGCTAGAAGTATTTGTCCACCAGAGAAACTTCAAACGGAACTCAAACATATAAGAACTGTTTTTGAGCCTAACGGGTACACTAGAAAGTATATAGAAAGTTCAATAAGGTTTAAAAGTTTAAAAGCATCAGAATCCGAAAGTCGATTCAGTACCGCCTACGCATATCTACCATACATATCCAAAGTCTCACACCCTATAGGAAAAATTTTACAGAAGTATGTCACTTCAAACCAACCAAAAAGATTCAGCATACTATCACATCAATAAAGAACAAAAGACCTTTTTGAGCAACCGAAGTTTACCGTATACGTTGTTCTTGTGGAATAGATGGAACGATCAATAGATCAATGAGAACTACGCTTTAAAGAGCATTAAGCAAACTGTCGTCTGGGTACAATTCAACTCATTAGTTACATTCAATATCGGAGATGGAAAGACCTCTGAAAAAAGATGTCCACAAACAAGTAAACCGCAAAATCCTAAACCAATTTGACATTTAAAAAAATCTTTGTAGGTTAAATGACGCAATGAATTATCCCCAAAACTTACCAAAATTTCTGATTTTAGAGTTGGTCTATGTAGTAATGTTTATTAAAAGCCAACCAACGGTTTTTAGTCGTATAACATTCGTGAATTAAATCATCGAAAATCTATGTAGATTAAGACCCTGTTGGTTTTGGTTTTATATCATCTGGATGCCAGTTTCATCCAACCAGCAGATACATTTTTGATTATCTTGTTACATACAAACGGACGGTCAAAAGACCGGCCAGTCTCAAAACGAAACATTTATTTTAGTTATATTATACAAAGGATGATAGATGCTAGTAATGCGTTACTGGGCTAATTGACTTCTCAGGCTTTAACGGTCCAAATCATTGCATTTTTCGAAAGGAGAATTTTCTCTATCAGTACCATCTTAAGTCTTACCCGAGGCCGAGAATTTACACAAAATAACCTTAAAATTTATTTATATTTTGCATAGAAAAGTATGAGAATGAATGCGTTTTCTGCATGCATATGCATATAGTGCTATTGTTTTGAATGTCGTCGCTGATAAATGATAATAAACGCAATATGATGTATGTCAAAATAGTACATTATTTAACAAAATTGTAAGAAGCATATTACGTACGACTGTGAAGAGCTACGCACGTGCCTCAGTAGGGAGAGGCGTAATTACAAGAGGACGACATAATTGCTTTTACAATTTCAGATATGTTTTATAATTTATCTACAACCACCTCAATAGTGTTATCCGGTTAAACAATTATTGAAACATTATTTTTAGTGATACCTACCTAGGAGCTTACTTAGAATAATTTATTAATTACTACAGTACAGTTATTCAAAATCAACAAAAGGCTTGGATTTATAGCTACTTGTCACACTATTATTTAACAGAATAATTTTACTGGTACTGGTAATGAACACTTACTATTTTTGATTATTGTATACTAATTTTCCTCGAGGTATTTATACAAGAAACATCAACGTTAATCAAAGAACCAATAATTGGGTTTGGGCAAAAGTAAGTGGAAGTGGCCGAATGTCTCAACGGACAGTCATTTGGATTTACACATAGTGTTAGTGCTAATACTGAGTAGACCTTGTTCTTCCGCAAACTAATGGAGGAAGAAGATGTTGATCATTTGATGCGAGTTAAAGAGGAGATTGTACACCTGTTGAAAATCAGAGGCAGCTAATGATGACATTGGAGATAAGAGATTATGGGTAGTCCAGGAGCATGGAAAAATTGAGCAAACCACAAGCCGTTGGGGACCAAAGTTCACAGTGGAGCGAAGATAATCCAGTGCATTTGGCAAGAATCAAGCAATTTTACCCATAAGTGGAAAAATGCAGTCGACTAGTTTAATTGACGAAGTAAATAATATGAGTTATATAAATATTATTTACTCTCAACTTTGTTAATTAAAAATTGAAACTACTCAAGTTGCACTGATTAATTCAAACGTAACTCAAAGGTAGTGCATAGTGTCATATACTTAAAGACTTGATAAACTTCTCCAACTAAACATTTTTAATTGCTAGTTTTATTAAAATAGTGTTTTCCAAGTTATTAATTAATTGTATACGTGTTACTGTTTTCGTTTCGTAATCTCAGGCGGAACCGCAACCAGGCTGTTCAAAATGGATTTTAAAATCAAACCGATTGTCGCAGCGCCGAGAAAAGGGTTGAAATCTACCATTACCTTAGGTTATGTAAGTTCCGTGTTAGTTCTATTTCTGTGAATTGAATAAGTTTTGAGTGTATGTTCCATCACAATAATAATCTAACATATAATACATTAACAGGAGAAAGTGTGCGTGACTCTTCCAGATCCCTTGCAAACCCTTGCCAGAAATAGCGGGTTGAGATGCAAAAAGCAAAGCACAGTTAGGTCTGCTGGAGACAAAGTGTGCTTGCGGAGCAAGAAAATGTTGCTTTAATTCGAAATGCAAGTAGAATTATGAGAGATCCGCAGATGAAAGAGTTGGAAATGAATTGCTCAGGTGCAAATCAGGTAAACTAAACCGTTTCGACAAACGCTATATTGCGCTCACCAGGAGTACATTAATATGAATATTTCTTTGATATAGAAATCTACTGTCATTTTATTCTTGCTCCTCAGATGCACGTTGAAAATGCAGGTGAAATACAGCGAATCTGCAGTCTGAAAAACGACCTGTTCCTAAACTACTGAGAACCATAAAGATTGTTAAGTCTACTAACCGTATTTACTATGACGACATGTGGTCCATCAGTAGCAGCTATTTTAAATGTTGGTTTTGTATGCATGAGAAAAATGCCAAACATTTGACACTATCACGCCTTTATCCGGAATCGAATAAAAAGAAACTTCGGATTGGTCTATTACAAAAACTTCTTGGTTTTTTTTGGTGTTGAGCAGAGAAGCGTTAGTAAGACGATCTGAGGAGAAGTTGCCATATTAGAAAAGTCGTTTGTTTTTGAAGTTTCTTGATTCCGCAGTTTGACCAGAAATGAACTACGAGAAACACGACCACAATTTGTTCAAAAGCTGTACAGCGTTCCAACGCATAACATTACACTGTTTCTAGACGGTTAGTATTCAACTTGTTTGGAATTCGTAAAATTCACTACAATAATTTTTGTAGGCACCTACTTGTATGTTCAGAAATCTGGAAACCATGCTTTCCAGCGCAAGAGCTTTAGTTGCCAAAAAGGTCAAAACTTAGTCGCCGATGATAGTGATCGCACCGTCCGGATACATCATCAAAACTGCTGGACTGTATTTTGTTGACGGCAAACATAATGACTACATATATTAAAACGCATGCTGCGGAAAGGATGGTATTAAGGATCTGATAAAATTGGAGACACTTTCGTTGGTGAGCATGATACAGTACTTATAAAATATTGACAAGTAAACAAACAAAATTGATTGTTTTGTCATAGTTGATCGGGATTCCGCGATGTAGTTGAGACCTTGGGTCTCAAAGTAAAATGCCGATGCTGCTTCGGAAAGGACAAAAGCAGTTTACAGCGGCTGAAGCAATGAGTCACGCAAGGTAACCCTTACCAGGTGGCGGGTGGAGGCCATCAATGGACTTATAAAAATGTCTTTGTTTTTTTGATCATGTGATACAATCGAAATACTACTGTCAAAACGGCCAAGAACTGTTAAGACTGCTTCGAATAGTTTGTGCCATTCTGAACTGTTTTCGAATGCCGTTATTCTCTGACTCCCTCAAACACGGGGTCCTTTTGCAGAAGATTATGAAATGGCGTCCAAAAGGAAATAGATTGGAGAAACTTGTTTTGAACGACAAGTGAACACTGAGCGAAAGTGTTGGGAAACAATCTGTGGGAGAACATTTGAAGGCTTCCACGTTTGTCAATAGAAGAGCTTCAGAATGAACTGAAGAGCATCTCGCTCAAAGCATGGACTACGAAGTGTATTTGCACAAAACTCGAAACCCCAAATTGCTGCAGATAAACTAGATCCCAATTCAGCAAAACAACTAGTCAACAGGTTTTCATCCAGTACACTCGCAATCAACTGCGACTATTACTGTACATGTAAGAGTGGAGCCAGAACATCAGGTTGTTCTCACGTGGCAAGTTGCCTGTGGTATTTGGGATACGGTAGGCACATGTTACCTGACATGCAGCCAAGATCTTTTGGAAAGGGACTACTGGACATTGCGAGTTCAAAGTCAGCGTTCAGAAAATCCTGAATCTGATGCAGATTCCAAGCAAGAATTAGAAGATCCAGTACCATAGTCAATCAACAGTTAATTTGTTGTAGTTATTTCAATTGTTACTTTAATTTGTTATTTTATACTGTTTGCAAGCATACGAGACTTTATTTTAATTTAAGTTTCAATTCACTCAGTGCAACTTGGCTAGCTTCATCTTTAAGATCGCTTTCGTTGACAAATAACGACGATTGTGGTGCACTATCGACTCATTCGAATTAATACTTATGTAGCAGATTCCGACGTAAAAGTTTACATTTGATCCTTTTTGTATAATCTAATTTTTTTGTTTCAGAAAAATGTTGGTCATGTACAGGGTTATTTACTATAAATTACTCACAGTATATTATTTTCAATATACAAAGTTTTGATTCATTGTAAATCATTTGGTGATTGAATTAATGAAATGTCAATTATCAAACACAAGATTTGTCATTTACATGGCTTACTTTGATAATGTTAACAAATCCAGTTGAGTATCTGTGTTATTCTACGATTAATAACTTAATAACGGCTAAGATAAAGACAACATATGATATGTTATTGAAATCAGAAACAAAATATCTTCAAACGTGTAATGTAAACGGCGAGTAACTGAATTATTGATAGCATTTTAAGAAAATTCAGTCAGTACCATACAACTTCCACGCACAACTTTTTTCCCTACAAGTAACAATAACGATAATAAGGGTTGGGTAATTTATAAATGTATAAAAATTAAAAGTACGCATAGGTATCCTACATTTATTTGTTTTTGAGAAATTGTCTGCCTAATAAAACGCACTGTACATGAGTGTGAAAGTTTAATTCAAAAATTCTGTACACGAAAGATCTGAAAAAATCAGGTTTCAACAATGAGTTATAAGTATAAATTGAAAACCATGGACCCACGTATTGTAAAATAGCCCAATTTGAATTCCTAAAATTCTATATATTTAATGCAATTTACATAGTAACGGTAGCCCAAAACACATTACTATCTATCATCCTTTGTAAGAAAAAGGGTTTGGAAACCGTGGCATAAGTTCCCATCTTATATTTAAGATGTAAACTAAAAACTTTACTAAGAAGTCCGCTGTATAGTTTTCTCCCTGACGGACAACTCTCCCGGCGATGTCGACGACAAATGATTATGAATGTGTACCGCGTATTTGTATTAAAGATTCGGGCAGCAAAATAACATTTATCTTTAAAGTTGCAACATATTATTAACTATTTTGAAAATAAACTATACAAATAAACCAAAAAATAACTGATGTCATTACAACAATGCGGTTTTACCTACCACATACGTATTTAAGTTCTTAATTTTATAAACTATATATTATATTTACTATTAGCGTTGATAATACCTAATTCTACCTGTCCGTTAATTGTCGCAAATTGATATAACATGACCATCACATCCATGAAATTAACTGATATCCAATACAAAAGATTAACCACCAGATTGAGAAGGATTAAGTATCCATGATATTCATTAATAGTAAACAGATACAAACTATTTAAAGAAACTAGAAATAAGATCGCTAGTTTATATAATAAAAATACTTGAAATATTATGTTAATGTCTTTTCCTACATGTTGCAAATTGTTAAATATTTTAAGGCAGCACTGATCGGATTTCTGTAAATACCAATCACTTTTCCTGTTTTTAAATAGTCATGAACAATTTTTATTCTGTTATTAATTATATCTAACGTATTTGTTATAAAACATGTAATGGACATGTCCAATGTTGCCGTTACATACCCAAAAACTACATTCGGGATTCGGAATACTTACATTTTTTCAAAGCATAATACTGACGTTGCCACAGAAAAATTAAAAGAAACTACCATGCATAGTATAATCATACTAAATATTAAACGATTTCTTGAACGGGTATAATTCAACTGTCATAAAAATAAATTTTAATTTTAATATTTTTATCAATAAGTAACAATTTTTCAACAACTAAAACACACGATTTTTATAAAAAGTAACTGTAAAAAATACTGACAAATTCCTAGATTAGCAATAACTAATAAGAGAAAATTTGTTACAGAATCTAATGATTTTAATTGCTTTTGACAAAAATATGCATGGGAAAAATTTATTAACATTATAATTGTTAAAGAAAATACGTTCACCAGTTTAACTTTTTACTTGTTGATCTTATAATCACAAAGCCCAAAAATGTTGAATATTTTTGGAGTGGGCGTAAAACGTAAAGAACATCATTAGTTTTGTTAGACATTATACTAAAAACAGAAAATACTTTTTCAAATAACACTTGATTCCGTAGAATTCGATTTTTCAACGGTTATAAACGCAACGTCACAGTAATAAAATATTAATGTAAAGAAACCATTTCTTAATGCTGCTATTAGCAAATGGTAATTTATTTATATTTACTCAAGAAAATTGCCGATCAAATACCGTATACATAAATCAACGATATTGCTTGGTATTAAAAAATATACTACATACTAGGGGTGGCAAAACCGACAAAAACAAAAACCAATTAATCGTTTTTAGAAAAAATTTATTAACCGAAAAATAGGTTTTTTTAAATTATTTATCTTATTTTGTAAAAAGCTTTCTCCTACAGCTTTTACGTTTGCTAAACCCCACTATGTATCCCTACAAAGCAATGACAGTTTTATGCTGACAAGTGTTCTTTGAAGAATATACATAGTTAACAATTAGAGAATTAAATCTTAGTTTGTTGGTGCAGCAGGTAAAATTTGTCAATGTTAGGATTACAGGATATTTTAATATTTTTTTCATTGATTCTTGAAATTGATAATAAAGAAAATATTATTGCATACATGTTTGATAAATTTATTAATCTATATAAGCGTGTTAAATGATTTGGCACAAACCTTTGAATACTATAAATTTAGAACTAACCGTAAAGAATAGCCTCCATAAGGCTCATGATGTGCATTTATTTCCTCAAATAATGCCTAAGGAGTCAGAATTAATCAACACGTGCCTCTGCGCTAAGATATCGAAAGTTCGATCGTTTGGTTTGCTTAAAATGACATTGTAGACATTGACCTCATGCCACTTTTTTTGGCTAACGGGTTTTCTTTTCTCCGGTATATTTTTTTCTGTCAGTTTTTTATTTCGCGTTTTTTTTCGAATTATTAAAAAAATTAATTAATATTAGTAACAGCACTTAAATTTGGTATTAAAATTGATAAAACCACTACTTTAAGAATCTATTTAAAAAATTGACTCAAAAACTCGATTATAAAGTCAATAAAATCCAATTCATAAAATAGTCCTTAAAAACGGGTTTTTAATTGTCTTTAAGAAGCAATTTTAAAAATCGAATTAAAAACCAATTTTAAAATCTATTTCGAAAATCAACTGTGTAAATCGATTAACCGATTAATCGGTTTTTAATTTTTCTAAAAACCGCGATTATTCAAAAATTGATTAATCGATTAATTGGTTAATTGATTTTTGTTGCCACTACTCCTACATACTATTACGTAAAGTGTATTTTAAAAAAGCATCCATGTCAAGTAATCATACGTATGAATACGCAGTATTACTTTATAAGATAGATGAGAAAAATACATACAGATGTCCAGGAATGTTAGCCACATTTCTAAGTTCCAGTATGTTTAAACTTTTGGATGGCTGACACAGGGACTGTGTTGTTAAGGCATGTATATAGGCAGATTTTAGACTAAAAAAAGACTTCTGGCTTGGTTGACAAATTGATTACTTCACTTATAGCGTTCAACCTTAAACTTTTGTTTGTTTGTTTCTTCAAGTTTCTCGCCCTGATGACGCTCCATATTTTGGAGGGAAAGTTTTGGCAACTACAGTTACAATTTCAACAATATCGGATGGCGTTATGGCTTCATTTTAATACACGCATTACGTTGCAGTGTTAATGCTAACGATCGTAGAGAGAGATGGTGACTGTTAAAAACATTCTGCACAATAAAGTAGTTAATTTATTTGTTTTTCAGTTATCTATAATTGGTTGTTTATACCTAGGATACCAAGTCAGTAAGTTAGTCCATTACACCCTAAAACTATAAAGGATGGAAATAAATAATATCGTTATGACCTTTCTTTTTGGCCCATTTATCAATGAGAAAAGAAATAGTAAAAAATTGGTTGATAGAAGTTTATTTCTATACAACACTATTCAGATTTATCAATATTGAAAATACAGTTGATAAAAGATTTGCTAAAAGCACCATCAACTCTCTCATTGCTTCTAAACAGTATCTTAGAAACTTCAATGTTTGCAGTTTTATCAACATCACCTTTGCAATTAACTGACATATTTTTTTTTCTATGTACCCAGAAGCAAATGTGTTACTTTTCCACTTTCCATGTTTTTTAGCATTTGTATAGCCATAATATCTTGCAATATCGGTGATATCGGTGTCAGGTTTAGAACGACAAGAAAAATCTAGCAACTACTACCATCTAATAAAGATAACCTGCCAAAACTGTTAACAAATGCAGTCTACTAAATTGACTATTTATGCGAAAAGGTCTAAATTGGTCAATCCGGGCGCAACATAAAATGTATATTGAAAGAACATCACCGAGACGCCAAGTCCAGAGCAGTAGATAAATTAGAGATCGCAGAACGCCTACACGAAAAAGAAAAACACATCATCAACTTTGAGGAAGCCAAACACTATCCGAGGATAATCAGAAAATTCCTAGAAATAATGAAAAATAATTCGCTGATTTTGTTATTCGTTAGAATAAGAATTTATCTATTTATTCATATGGTACATTTTTTTTATTGTGTTGTGACTTAAATGGTACGTATGGTGCCTCAGAAAATCAGTAAACCTGTATAGTGTGGTGACGAAACCGTGTGCAATTACGAATTGGTTTGTTTTGGCAAAGCATTTGCTTCAAAGTTTAGGAAAACCATTAATTAATTATTTAATTAATTTTTTTGAATAAGATTGATGCTTTTATACTAAAATACCTCTTGATACTAGCCGTTTGCTACAGTATCAATGCCGTCACAAACATAACCTTTAACCAGTCTACAAAAAAAATTTCAACGAGCAATTAAGTAACGGAATTAAATAATGGAATTAACCGTTTGGAATTA
Organism: Abscondita cerata; assembly: GCA_030710515.1. NCBI lineage: Eukaryota > Metazoa > Arthropoda > Insecta > Coleoptera > Lampyridae > Abscondita > Abscondita cerata. The sequence goes on along the minus strand of JALBCR010004071.1, from coordinate 20,608 downwards.
TAATGATGTAATTTTGATATTGGAATTACGTTGTTTGGTAATTTAACTTCTGGTTGTATATTTTCTGGATCTTCGGATTGTACTGAGGAATATTTCATTGCTTCACAGTTGACTAACTACCGAATTACGTTTTTAACTACGAGAAACCACACACACACAAGTATATTAAACCACCGATAACCCGGAAAACAACATTGAACTGTCAACGGCATAAAAAAATAGTTTCCTTTATTTCTTATGAACAAAATAGAGCTTTAGCTTGTTACAAACAAAATAAATACAAGTTAATTTAATTAGAAAACCGATGGAAAAATAAGGATGATGTTTTCGTGTAAATGTCCGACTAGTCGTGGATTAGATACAGTTGAATCATACGAAAGGTGTTTGTATTTAATTGAATAATTATTTTTTTAATCATTTGTGGAATGAAAAAAAAGAAGGGGCGCCACTGGTTATAAAATAAAAACCAAGACTATCGAGTTAAATCAGAAACACCGACGGTAAGAATAAACTTTATTAATATTAACTCCAGGTAAAATTATTAAAAATATATCACAAGCGGTCACGGTCCTGGTAATGTCACGGAGCGGCTGTATATGAAGAACGGTAAGGCCTAGAGGTTTAAGAAAAAATTCTTATAAGTAACGTTGGGAAGGAAAATGTCTGAAATTATTTTGAAGTTCGAAATTTCATCGTTAGGGGCTTAATTGCTACTGAGAAACTTAATGTTCATAATATGTCAAAAAATTGGGCAATGAGCTATAACTTTGAAAACATGACTTTAAAGCTTGGGTAATCTACATAATTTTGCTTCGTGACATTTTTTTCGTATCTCTTCTAATAAGAGAGGGGGAAGCCAATGCATCTTCCACTATTTTCATTTTAATATCCTGTAAACTAATCAACCGATTCGAAAGTGTTTGGTCTCGTTCGAAAGAGCATTTCATGGGCTTTTATTGAATTTCTATTGAACTGTTTATTTTAAAAGATTAAACTAAAGGGCGTTTTCTACGGTGTTTACACATTTTTGTAATTTTTAGAAAAAATTAAATGGAATTTGACAGACCCTTAGTTAGGTTGAAATTACCTAAATTTTGTGAAAACCGCATTTTGATATCTCGATCCGCTCTTGATTTATTTGAGAAAATGGTAAAATTTTGAAAACGAAAAGTATCACAAAAAAATTATGCGCTTTACCCAAGCTCTAGAGTGAGGTTTTCCAAGTTATAACTTATTTCCCAATTTTCCAAGATATTTTGAATTTTAGGTTTTTAAGTAGCAGTTACGCCCCTTAACGGCGAAATTTCAAACTTCAAAATAATTTCCAACCATTTTCCTTGCCAAAGTTACTTATAAGATTTTTTTTCCTAAACTTCTAAGCCTTACTGTATTCTAGATACAGCCGCTTCCGTGACCTTATCCGGACACCCGGCACAGTACGAAATCGGAAAGTTAATTGGATCAAATTCTTTAGTATACGTGGCCATTTGGAAGTTTAGATACTTTCTTACGAGAACAAATAGTACGACTCTCATTATTGATGAAATAATTTATGTTGTGTATTGTTTACCTCATATTTATTGTCTATGTTATTTGAAATATGTATTCTTATGGTCTAGTTCTTCTACAAAAATTATATCTATACATACTAGTCTACGGTTTTTGTGTGTTAGGAGCTCCTAGTTACTCTAAAATATTTCCTACACAATCTACCAGCTGGCGCCCTCTTGTTTTTTTTTTTTGCAGTGTGAAAGCTTTTGACCTAATGACTTATTAGTACATCCGTGGACTTTAAAAACCCATCTCCGAGGCGTTTTAAAAGGAGAAATTTAGTTTGGACATTCTTTAAATGTCTATAATCTTTCATGTATTTTTTATTGTATTAAAAAACCGAAGCAAAACACTTTAATCAGTTTTCGTTTGAACCATTCACCTCTACATTTAAATTTAAAAATTACTTTAGTAACTACGAAGTAACTGTATTTAAAGACAAATTTAATTGCATTCTTAAACATGGTTGGGAGTAACTTTTATTAAAACTAGTTTTAAGGACAGATTTATAAACATCGGTGAATACGGCTCAGTGTCATCGTTGAATAATGAAAAGATAATTATTTGTTTACTGCAAGCTATTATGTATTTTGAAAATTCCAGTTTTAGGCGAAATTGCAAAAACTGGTTAAACTGTTTTGCGTCGGTATTTTAATACAATAGAAAATTTACTTGAAGTATTATAAACACTTTAAGGATGTCTAAACTTAGAAAAGGCCTCGGGGATGGGCTTCTTTATAGGCCACGCGTGTACATCCACAACCCCTCTATGACTAATTAAATTTTATATTTTGTTTACAAATAAACCGTAGCAACTCAGTGATTACAGCTGTTTTATTACGACATTATTTGACAACGCTCATTTTAATTTACTTAATTGAATTTACTAGATCGACCGCTGAATTTATTGTACACAGTCATCATTGATAATTTTTAAAAACAAACGTATTTTAAATTTACACAGTTTTTGCGTTTAAGAATCACATTAATTAATTTTAGTCGTTTTAAAAATAGAAAATTAATATTTAATAACGATTATTGTCATTGATAGTATACTTATTAGGTCATTAGAACAAAGTTGCCAATACGTTGACAGCTTACAAAATTCGGCATATAAGGCATTTAATTATCTGAGAACTAAAACAAAATAGATTAAAAATTGTTAGTTTTATAAATAATTGCTATGTATTCTAATGTTTCTAAATAAATTAATTAATATTTTAAAATAGCACCTAAAAAGTATGTTTAATTATTTATATATGTATGTACCGTAGTTAGCAATTTAATTCTTCTAATTAATATTTACTTAACAAAAATTTAATTTGTTGATTGCATTAGTTGATAGAAAGTCAACATTGGTTAAAAGAACAACATGAATCTTGTGTGAATTTACAAAATGAAACCAAAAAATATGGATTTTATGTATTCATTTAATCCGCTAAATAATCTTATGGCTTTAACAGGATACTTTCAATTATCAATAAACAATTTTTATGTTTATTACAACTTAATTTTAAAGTATTGACAATAGGGCTTTGCGTCTGGCACAATTTTTATTATAGTTGGAGTTCACTAACTGTTGATATGATGATTGTAAAGATGTTCAAGTTTATTAATTATTTTATGATTACGAAGTTTATCATTATATCCATCATCTTCAAGAAGCGTATTATTCGTGTAATACGTGACATCATTGACATTGATAAACTCATAAGAACCGTACTAAATAAAAACGTAAATTTTGTCGCTTCACGGAAATGGTTAATTCTTTTTAATTTCAAGTTGGTACACTTTATTGACGATAAATTATGTATCTGAAACCGTAAGCGATTACTATGAAAGTGTAAAAAATTACGCTTTTAACGTTTCTCATCTTTTTTATCTTACCTCTTTATATAATTTAAATACGAATTTTTACTAATTTTTATATTGTCAGAATTAAAACGTCGATTATTTGTTATAAATTTGTCGATTGTTGGTCCTACGAAACCAAATCGTAATAGAACATTAAAATTGATTCAAGTAGTTTACAGTGTGATCTGGAAAGTGGCGAAAGAAATGAGTTTATTATTCCAAATTACTTTATTATTTAAAATTGCAATGTGTACATTGTATGTTTTTGTTTCTTTCTTTTGGTTTACAGAAGATGTATTTATTCCAAGATCGAATCCATATCTTTATTGGATGCGTAGAGGAGTTTCGTTTGGTGTTGCCACCTTAGATATATTAGTGATTGTTTATCACTGTGAAGCTTTTAACGAGGTAAGATGTAGTGTTTTTTTACGTATATATAAATATGAACATGTTTATGCCCACTATCATATTTTTGGAGTGGTAATTTATATCTTGAAACTTTGAATAAAGTTAATACAGTAGGTAATAGTGGTTTGACAACTTTTTGCGCTGCTTACTCTATTTACCTTACTCATTATGGAACTGTTCAAAAATGTTTCCTGGATGGCACTGAATCAGAACAAGACTGGGACGATTAAAATCTTAACAACTCTAAAATAAAATAGGATAAAATCAGCTATATTGTACCATTAGATTAATCGACCCATGTTACGCCCTCTTTTGGATAAAATTTTAAAACTTTTGCGATTTACAGTTTTTTGTAGTTTTCATATTTATCAACAGTATTATATAGTAACAGTATGTTAGTGAATCACAAGTAAGCAAAACAAAGTAGCCAATTGCAGTTTCAAGTATACATGAGTAATCGTTTTTTGCCAAATAGGTGAGTTAAACCACAAAAAGTCTTTGATTGATGCCTTACTAACTATTTAGTCATCAATTTAGATGTGCTAGAAACTTCTCAATTCTCAAACGATTAAAATTTATTAATAAAAAAGCGACATTACCACAAATTGTTTGGTATTTTGTACCCGGTACGATTTGCTGAACTCTTGAATAAATAGCGCGAAATTTAAATTTTTACTTTTAAAACATGAGTTGGTGCAGGCTGGGGTTATCAAATTAATAACGAAATGTCTGCAATAAAACGAACATATAACCATTGGTATCAGGAGGATATGCCGCGTGCCATTTTAAGCTGAATTAATTTCTTTTAAGGTGTTTGAATAAAAAAGCAAATAATGACATACAACGCCATGGTCGTTTGTTAGTATTTTCTACTAGAATGGAAGAAGAACTGGCAGAGCATATTCTAAGCTTAGAGTAAAAACTTTTTTGTCTCACAATAAATGATATTCGCCGTCTGACTTTCCAAGTAGCCAACCAAAATCAAATTTTTAATAATTTTAATGCAGAAAAAGGTGTGGCCCACAAAGCATAGTAGTATAAATTTATGGAACTCTATTCGCATCTTTCATTAAGAAAACTAGAAAATGTTTCATTAACTAGAGCTGTTGGATTTAACAAAAAAATGTAAATAAGGTTTTGACATTCTTGAAGGCATAGTTAATGAACATAACATTAAGCATTTATAATGTTGATCAAAGCGGGTATTCCACTGTACAAAAAAATTAGACAATTGTTGCTAGAAAAGGAAAAACCAAGTAAGAAGTATTTCTACTGGACAACGTTGTGTCAAGGCTACTATTGTGTGTTGTGTAAATGATGCAAGTGGTTGTGTACCCCATGATTATTTTAAACGTAAACTTATGGCGAATGAATTAAAGTCGGTGACCAAGAGGAGCAATAGTAACTACCTCTAACACAAGTTACATAAACAATGAGCTCTTTGTGGAGTGGCTAAGACACTTCATTAAGTGTGTAAACGTACACCTTTTTAGGCTCTACACTACAGTATGTATTTGTAATTGGAGTATAAAAAGACCTTCAAAATTTATAAAACAACCAAGGATTAGCTTCCGGAGGAGAATAAAGCCCAGGATTTGAATTAATATGTCTATTAAAATATTTACAAGTTTTAAGGATTAATATTTACACACGGACTGTTTACATGTGATCTTGGATCGCATTTATGTTTCACCAGTCGCAACAAATAACTTGGCATTGATGGAGCCACAGATGACCTTCGGACGGTGACGGGTTTGCTTACATTCGGTCGCCCGCTGTTTAGCGCTTCTAAAAGGATAAGCAACGGAGATTACAACTACGACTTACGGCTTTATAAACGACGTAAGTTCGTCTTAAGGTGCACCAGATAAACGACGGTCATCCACTCACGGTATCGCCTTATATGCAAGCAGTTTACGTGCAAAAAGTTCAACTTTTGTCCCGGTTATGGTTTTGTTGCGATTGCACATCAGATGAGCCGTCTCTACCGGCACGCCTACTACTAGATGCTATCGAATGAATCGGCTACATTAAACGGTGGGTTCTTGGGTGATTCTTAAGCGGCCAGTACTGTTTTGCCACAACCCGTGCCAAATTTAATTAGCAGTTGAAGTAGTCTTTGAAAATGCGGTTAGTACTACGTTGCCACGACTCGTGCCAAACCGTGAACGAAACAAAATGAATTACTGCGTCCCACCAGTAGTTCCGTTATAAAAGCAAGAAGACTTAGTACAGCGGATAGCTTAGGCTTATTCACGTCGGTTTCGGAATCGGTATTAGGATAGGAAGAGAATGATTGAACAAGTCAATAATGAAGTACCTTCTAGGCATTGCGCTCGCACTTATAAAGAGAACGTTATTGCTAACGAGAGAGTGGACAACGGTTGTACGGCGGTAACTAATGTTAAGTGAGGCGCTGTGCATAACGTCTCTATTGTCAATGTATTATCATTGATAGATAGACACAACATACACTCTAAAAATTAAAAAAAAATTAAATTGTTTTACTACAACTCCCAGGTCATACAACCCATAGACTTCAACCATTAGACGTGTCTTTTTTTTTAAAGCAACGGAAACTTATTTTACACAAGCAATACAAAAATGGTTATGGAGCAATCCAAGAAGTGCTTTATCAAAATACAATATGATTTCTATACTGACTAAGGCGTATTCTACAGTTACTGTCGTAGCAATCATCTCTAAAAATTTTAATGGTACAAAAATATGGCTAGTAAATAGATCGATTTTTAATAATTCCAATTTTGTAGCTGCTGGACGTTTGCTAGAAGGTGCTGATCCTTTGGCACCAGAAACAACCTGTCAAGACGGTACAGTTGCACCAGAGTCATCTATTAAAATCGATAGTGGTACTCCAAAATCAATATATAAGCCCCACAACGTGTCAGTCCTAGAAATTCTTCCGCTTTCAGAAGAAAGTGCTAATGTAAAAAAACGTAAATTGTCCCAGGTAGCTGTTGTTCTAAGTAGCAGTCTATACCAAAATGAGCAAAAAGAGAGGTTACAAGAAAGACGTCAAGATAGAGTTGCAAAGGTGAAGCGACATTTTAAAAAAAAATATGTTAAAGTAATAGCAAAATCATGAAAAGATAAGAAATCGAATTTATCAGAAGTTATTAGTTTAGTAAAAGATGTGCACGTAGAGATTAACCAAGATGACTGGTACTGCTTCATTTGCAAAAAACAAGTAGAAAATATGGTACGTCGCAAAAAATGCATTCGTTGGGCACATGAAATTTGAACATAGGATCAAAAATTATATTTGCGTGTTTTGTCAGTAACTAAAAGAACGTTTTCTACAAGTACGATTAACCCACCGTTGGGTACAATCTAGGGAACTAGTTGAAAAAATCGTACTATGTCGTATTTTTTAAACATGTTTGTTTTTGGTTTTTTCTTCTTTTACGTATGTTACTTATGTGCATAAACTTTTAAATGTTCAATTGTATAGCGGAACAACCTAGAAAAAAACTAAAGGAAATTCGGCTCGATGCAGCAGCTTCCGATTTCGTCAGAGAGTTGCGTAGATTCCTAAACAACTATAAAAATTAGACTGGTGGTCTAACAAAGCGTTACCTGCAGGATAAAAAGAAATAAAACCGACCAACAAGAGATCAACAGGTATTATTTAAAATATAATATGCTAAATCGAACACAAACCAAAGAGAGAGATACAGACAATTCAGTATAACAAACAAATCTTAAAATATTAGGAGAATGTGACAGAAATAGAGAGACTGTCGCATATAGTTACGTGCGTTAGCAGCCGCTTCGCTTACAATAAATAAAGCAGGCAATGAATGTGTCAAATTTCATGTAAGCTTTAGCTACGCTCAAGTTAAAATTATCATTCAAATTAAGAATTGGTTGCTATTAAGGTTCTGCGTGCACATATCACTTACACACGGCGATTTACACTAAATATAAAATAGAATGAAAGAGTAAGTACCTCCCGCAAAACTAAAAGCCTTTTTGTGTCCGCAATAACCGCTCTAAATAAAACGCCCCAGTCTTTATCAAGCTGATTAAAAACAAACGTCCGGTGAAGAGTGTACACCAATAAAAGTTACTTAAATATTAGCTATCGAGCCGTTTTATGTCATATGTACTTGAGCTTTATACGCATTATTATTATGAATCAGTGGCTTAAATACTAAAACTTAGCTGTAATCGTCGTGTGTAGTTCCGAGAATGAAGATATTCTGCTAGCGACGGTATCGACAGTTTGGGGAAGTTAGATAGACCAAGGGATTCCTCTTAAGGAAGGTGTGTAGAGAAGACCAGAAGGCGATTGACTCCCTCCCTGGAAGTATGCAGCATAACCAACCTCTGTAGGAGTGGTATTCACCGGTTGCCTGCAGCTTAATTAATGCGAAACCGTGGTGTTGCATCTTATTTATAAGGAAGGTTCTTAATTAGCCACTCCAGCACCTTCCAAGTACAATACTCAATGCGCACAGTTAATGTTCTACCCTTATTCAAAAAATCAATCATGATTACTCCGTGGCAATCCCAAAAAACTGAAGCAAGAACTTTTCCAGCAGATTTTTTGGACACGAAACTTCTTAGGTCTTGGAGAACCAGAGTGTCGCCATTCCATTGATTGTTGTTTTGTTTCTGGATCGTAGAAATGTACCCAAGTCTCATCCATAGTAACAATTCGGTTTAAGAAGGCTACATCGTTTTCAAATAGAGCACAGATGGAACGCGATGCTTGCACGCTTTTGGTTAACATTCAAACAGTTGGGGATCCATTTTGCAGCAATTTTTCTCATGTCCAAGTTGACGTGAACCATATGATAAACGCGTTCGTATGAAATAATCAGTGCTTCAGATATCCGTTTTAGCCCAATTTGACGGTGTGATAAAATCATGTCATGAACTGCATCGATATTTTCGGGGACTGACACAGAAACTGGCCTTCCCGATTGGTCATCATCTTCAATGGAAAATTTACCTCTTTTAAAGCTTGCATTCCATTTTTGACGGTTGCATACGAAGGACATTGATCACCAAGGGTATTAAGCATATCTTCGTAAATCTACTTACCTCTTTACCCTGTTAAATACAGGTACTTGATGATGGCTCGATACTCCAATTTTCGATTTTCACAATTTCGGTGGACATCTTTTTCATTTAATTTATTGCGTGACTCTGGTTTACTTTTGACATCAAACTTTACACTGACACTTCTAATAAGTTATTGTTCGTTGCTATGGTAACGCAATATTTTGTTTATGCAAGGAACTGGTCTAGGCTAACTAGATATCAATACATCCTCGTACAATTTAAAATATTAGGGGTATCTAGTAGTAACAATAAAGTCTGTCGCATAGAACTTGCGTGCATTAGCAATAACCAATTACTCATAGTACGCGAACAAATTTGTATTAATTCAATTAAGTTTCTTGTTTATTAACCCCAAGATATAGATAGCATACCAATTTAAGATTGGTGATTCAGAAATTTGACGTTCATTCGTCACGTACCCGCAGTGACTAAAAAAACTAATAGTACACACGTTCCAGATACAGGATGTAGCTTCTGCCAATCCAAAAGACCTTTTCTTTAGCGTACCCCGCGAAACTCTGAAGGAGTTCGTGCCAACAACAACTAGCGTGGGAGTATAGAAGCTCCCCAAATAACAATGGTCTTAAATATAACCGCTTGATGTAGCGTGTACTTAAGTTTCGAACGCATGCAAATATGAATTGGTTCCTGAAAACGATAACTTAGCTAATTATAGTTGTACATAATGCTAATAAAGGTCCTTGCTAACGACACAGCTACTTGAAAACCAGGATGAGTTCGCTGGGAAGGAATAGAAGACCAATTCTAAGAGCAGAAAATTGTCTTTGTAAAAAACGGGCGCACCGCGTGCAGTACCCTAAACCGCTGGAGGAGATTTGGCCGGGTGTCTCCGAGGTCGGCGACAATACAAACGCAGGCACGTTTTGTGTCACAAACGAAATTGTAATTGCTTGTTTTAGCTTTCCCAGTAATTATCCAGACAGTCAAATGTGAGAAGGATTTGAGGTCTAGACACGTGCTACATCATACGTTGTAATTAGCAATTAATATAACCGCTAAATCAACCACAGTAATAGCAAAGAAAACCACATATGGCGTAAATTGGTCGTATTATATTTCCACACAAAATTATTGCACATTTACTGAAGCCACTATAGCAATTTTTTATTTAGTTTTTAGCTTCGTACAGCACAGCCAATCGCCCAAGAAAAGAAACGTTTTTCAAGATGTCGGCCCGCCGCTTTGAGTAGAAATCCCCAAATATTGATTCACTAATCGGAAAATTTGGTTCAAAGCAGCATAAATTTGATTCTTGTTGCAACGAGCAACTTGAAGATTTTGAACCGTAACAAAGCAATCTGTGGCATTATTAGATGAATGCTTAAAAATTTATAATACTTTTTCACAATCAAAATGTACATCAAAAATAAGCGCAGGATGCGCAATATATATATAGAACAACAATCAAAATCATTTCAAAACGCCTACTATAAAAAAGATTTAGATGTAAAAACTAATTTGAAAAAGCTTCTTAAAAAAGTATGAACGTTATTTTATGCTTATTAGGCATTCCGTATATAAAAATAATTTTCAATTAGTGTCCAGACATTTTCTATACTATCTAATATAAACATTCTAGGTGAGTCCACAGCAGTCGTAGCAAATACACCCTGCCCGTGTAGTACGAGGATCTTTAATATTGTCTTAAGAAGTAGATTTATTCAAAATTAGTTTTTACCATTTCATTACGTTCCTCTGTGGGTACAATTTAAAAATATTTGTAATTATACAGGGCATCCTACTTTCATGGAACACCTGTCGACTTTGACATTTTAAATGGAAACAAATATTTTTCATTTTTTATTCTAAATGTACGTAAAAAACTAGAGATATCAATTTTTAAACATTTTCTTGGTTTAATGTCAGATATTCCAGGTTTTTTAGGTTATTATTAAAATATTAACCTCAAATTGTATTCACGTTTAGGGCGGTAACGGCCTTAATGGTTCATGGCTTAAAACTTGACAAGGTATGAGAAAAAATATCAAACATTTAAATCGAAAATGATGAATAACTTAATAAAATAAAATGAAATATCTTGTATATTTTTTTTCTAGATGGACGTAGAATTAAACTCTCTACAACTTTGCTATGATTGATTGTCTACCAAAACTCAACTGTTAGCCGTAAACTCGTTTTATTACCAAAAATACACGTTTCATCAAAACATTCTTAAAGACAACTTAAAATTATAAAATAGATCATCCAAATTTACAACAAAATCGATGAACAAATTATTTTAAATAGCCGAAAAAATATTTGAGTAAACTGAAAATTTCAGATACGAGAAGAATTCCTAGCAAACGTGTCAGCATTCAATATGCGTTTTTTATCAGATATTGGATATGGTGATGTTTGCAATAAGGATGGAATTTATTTTTTTGTAACAGATTATTTACAGCTCCAACATAATCTGCTATTTGTCGTACTCCAATGGTGAGGTTATAACGATAACGATGGCAAATTGCATATCCTCTTAAGTACAATCGTGTTTCCTAGTATTTTTCTTGTAGTTGGCAATTGTAATTTTTTTTAATTTCTGCTTTAGCTTTTAGTTAATTTGAAGATTTCGTTGTAGTTCCGAATTATATGCTTTATAATTCTGAACTTCCATTCGGTTGAATAAACCATACTAACTAATTCTCCTGTCGTTATTACCAACACTAGAAAGATACAATAAAATTGTGATAAATTGGACAATTACTATCATAACTGTGACCACAGTATACTTTTAATGATCGAATTTTATCGCATACTTAATTTTTTGGTAGAAAACACTAAAAATCTGCACAAAAAACTATACTCAGACACGTGTTTTAATAACTAAGCTATTATCATTAGCAAACCTATACTGAGTAAAATAAATAATAATTTGAATTTGATATTTTAAATAATAGACTAAAAAACATAAAATCCCGATTTATCCAATCAAATCATCTTCTTCGAGTATGATCGGTATACAGACATTTACCTTAGTTTTCACGTAGATTCAAAATAAAAAATATATGTTATATTTAAAATGTCAAAGTTTACATGTGGGAAAATTAAAAATAGTGTAGCCACTCAGGAACCTAAGAAAAATAGTCATAACTGATTTTGAAAAAATCTACTTTGTAAAAGGCATTATTAATGGTCCGCGGTTTCTTTTTAATGAGCTCGAAATAAATTCACTAACTCATCTATTATTTGGCAGAAAACTATTATTTTTTTATCTCATAATACATTTTTTGAAAAATTAATTAATTTTTCTTTAACGAAAATATTAGTTCAAAAATGCTTATGTCAGACACGATCTGTTTAATATCTTACGGCAAAGCAAAATGTTTAAATGTCAGTTGTATCTGAAGAGTGTGCAGAAGTAGAGTCGGCAATTTTATGTTAATTTTATTTCGTTGTAAATATCAATGGAATGTTTGTTAGGTTTTGTGTTTGTTAGATAAGAGACTAATTAAAATTTACGGTACCTTAAACGAGCGGTAACTTGACAGTCAGGGAAACAGCAAATGGTGGTTTGAATCTCTGCCATAGGACATCGGATGGACTGTACAACGAGTTCCACTGCTATTAATGAAATTGACCTCTATACTTATGGCAGGTGGTAGTTTGACTCTTAAGGTAGGTGACAATCTTTCGTACGAATTCAACTGTAAATTCATAATTTTCCAAAATACGCTGCAGTACACCCCACGATACGTTACAATACGCCCAAAGATAACATGATAATAAACTCAAAAATACGTCAAAAACAAGAAGGAAAAGAAAATGCCGGTAACCATGTTATTACAGGTGGGACAAAATGTTAAAATATTTTTCAATAAGCCTCCATGGTCTCATATATCGATCCCATAAAACATTACAATCAAAAATAAATTGTGGATTATTGCAGATGTTAAAGAAAATGTCGGATTAAACTACCTGCATGTACACTCATGAAATTTAAAACTTGGACACCACAATTTCTGTAAACAAAAGTTTGCACATTGTGAAACGGGCTTAAGGGTATCATTTACAATTCTAACAGCAGGTAGTCTCAGCAGGGGTTATCTTATAGAAGGACTGTAGAATGAATCATTACACTAAGCACGTTTTAGAAAATAGGTAATTTACGTTGCTTACTTAATTTTTTCTTTAAAGAATATATTTGAAGGTATCGCTAATTAAACACCATAGCTCGATTAATTATCGAATCAAAATTTTGTTTAGGAAATGTTTACAAAATAAAATTAGAAATAATTTTGATTTAAAAAACGTCTACAAGCAATAACTTTTAAATTAAATCAAAAACTAAACATGGTTATTTGGGTTGACTGATTATTACTTATTTTTAAATAAATCTAACCTACTAATTATTGTAAGTTATTAAAAAAATCATTAAACTCTCTATTCATAATATTTAGTCCTTACAAAATGTATATTTTATGACGTTTCATTTTTTCTGTAGTTATAAACAAAAAAAAAACAAGCAATTCTTTTTCTCCGTAGTTTTTTGTTTTTGACAAGTATTTATTACATAATTATAATTAAGATACCAAGTTATAGTTTAAAATTAAATGAAAACGTTTTTTTAAATAAAGGTATTACTATATAAATAAATATAAGAAATCAATAATGGGTGTGACCTCCATTATTATTGATACATTCTTGGAGGCGTCTGCTCATTGACGCTATCAAGGTATCAATATAATTAATATTAATCGTTTCCCATGCGGTATCAATGGCTGCAATTAGTGCATTACGGTTTACTGGTATAAAATTTGGCCTTTGTTGTCTTCGGATAACAGCAAGTATTCGAGCCCAAACATTTTCGATAATGTTAAAATCTGGGCTTTTGCTGGCCAGGGTAACAGCTCCAAGTTATTTTTGTATCCAGTTGCGCACAACCTGCGAAGTATAGGGTCATCATATCCCGGTAGTTAATTATCGAATGTTCCAAGAAAATATGTGTAAATAGTAAATGGAATCTACTAACGTAACGTTAAGTCGTTAATTATAGTTACATAACTCTCCTTTCATAAGATATAGTTCATATTAATATGCTTATTGTAAAGCTTCGTACACACCTGAACAACAAACCGAGGAACAAACAGAACAACGAACCGAACGGCAATCGGAACATTAATTTGGACGGTGCTACGTACGAATTTTAGAACAGATTCGCAAGTCCTGATTGTTCCACGAACGGTTTGCGGCGTTTCCGCAACTTGTCGGTTTTTCTCCGACATCAAAGAAAATGCGCGCAAATGCGTTTGCAGGTTTGGACGAATCTAAACAAAACGGCGAACAAACTTATGCGGGAGAATTAAATTATTTATTTTTTGTCCTCCCATTTGTGGGTTTGTTGTGTTTTAAGTAATATTATGGAGTTGACAGAAGAAAAATGTTTTAAATTAATCAGTGTTTAAGAATGCAAGAAAAAATGATGTCCCTATTAGCATCATTTGGGCGGGAAATTTCAAAATAAATAAAAAGCGAAGTAAATTATAACTTTTACCCTTCTTTGTTCGTAAAAATTTGGTTGGCACTATCTTCTTGTTTTCCGCAATTTTTTTTTTTTAATAATATATATATATATATATATATATATATATATATATATATTCAACTGAAAACTACTGAAAATAATTATGGGAACAGCACAAACGTTCCGTTTGTTGTTCGGATTATGGAAATCATAAAAATCGTTTGTCGATCTGTTTGACTTTCGGTTTTAAATTAATCAGTGTTTAAGAATGCAAGAAAATAATGATGTCCCATTATTAGCATGGGCTCGAATACTTTCTGTTATCCGAAGACAACAAGGGCCAAATTTTATACCAGTAAACCGTAATGCACTAATTGCAGCCATTGATACCGCATGGGAAACGATTAATATTAATTATATTGATACCTTGATAGCGTCAATGAGCAGACGCCTCCAAGAATGTATCAATAATAATGGAGGTCACACCCATTATTGATTTCTTATATTTATTTATATAGTAATACCTTTATTTAAAAAAAAGTTTTCATTTAATTTTAAACTATAACTTGGTATCTTAATTATAATTATGTAATAAATTCTTGTCAAAAAACTAAATATATACGTTGACAATAAGAATTGCCTTAGTTTTTATTTTCACTTTTATATTAACTACAGAAAAAAGTGAAACGTCATAAAATATACATTTTGTAAGGACTAAATATTATGAATAGAGAGTTTAATGATTTTTTTTAATAACTTACAATAATTAGTAGGTTAGATTTATTTAAAAATAAGTAATAATCAGTCAACCCAAATAACCATGTTTAGTTTTTGATTTAATTTAAAAGTTATTGCTTGTAGACGTTTTTAAATCAAAATTATTTCTAATTTTATTTTGTAAACATTTCCTAAACAAAATTTTGATTCGATAATTAATCGAGCTATGGTGTTTAATTAGCGATACCTTCAAATATATTCTTTAAAGAAAAAATTAAGTAAGCAACGTAAATTACCTATTTTCTAAAACGTGCTTAGTGTAATGATTCATTCTACAGTCCTTCTATAAGATAACCCCTGCTGAGACTACCTGCTGTTAGAATTGTAAATGATACCCTTAAGCCCGCTTCACAACGTGCAAACTTTTGTTTACAGAAATTGTGGTGTCCAAGTTTTAAATTTCATGAGTGTACTTAAACGACGGAATAGGATGCAATACCCGACTACCACAAATTCTACGACTAAAGTGACCAACGTCCGGTCTCGTTTGGGAATCGAATAGTGGCAATTTGCGTCGAGTGCATTGTTTTTATTTGTCGAAAAAATTTGTACGAATTTATTTTTGTATTACTGATTCTACGATCTACGATCTAACGACCGAAACTTAATATTGCTATAAATTAAGAGTTAGAATTGGAAAAATTAAATTTATAATTTTTAAATAAAGTAGTGTTTATAGTTGTTAATAGTAAAACACTATTAAACATACTGATAAATAAGCTTCCAGATAACACGTAACAAATTTAATCATAGCAATATGCTAATTGTATATTTAACAAATATGTAACTTAACGTTAAATGTAATTCTCGAGACTCTATCAACTTCAATGTTCAAACGTAAAACAATGAATTCCATTCTTTACATTCCACTCTTCCCTTTAATATTTTGCACTAACTTTTCTTTACTCACTTTTTATCATTCACACGTTTGAATTGTTCGTAACCTTTCACATTAAAACTAGTTTGTTTTATTGGTACCCTTTTAACCTTGGTGAACTTAATGCACAATAATTATTTGTTTTAGTTTACAAAAATAATTATGATATCACTTATTCTACACCGAATGTCAATTTTGCATTCTTTAAGTTACCGTTACAAATATATATTGACATTATTTACTTTATTAATTAAACGAAAAATACTCATTTACGCACAAACTAAATTATTTTATCCAAAACAAATATGGATTGGCTTTTTAGAAACTTTATATCATAAACAATTTTAATTTTAACGTCTACGACATTTCTGTACTATCTACTTGAAGTGTGGATTTATAAATAAAAAACTACTTGTTTTACGTTTTTGTTACTTTTATTTTTGGGTTTTATCTGGCAGATACTTTCCTAGTTGATATTAATGTTTTTTGTTCTAAAAATAATAACACATAACTTAATATAAAATAAATTTTTTATTGACCTTGTCATGTCATGCCTTACAAGAATCCAACTAAAAATATATAGTGTGTCCTCTGAAAAATAAATTGACTAAGGTAACTTTAGCATACGTCAACATAATTTTGACATATGTAACTAATCCAATGTGGTTTAACACACTATTTTTTATGTATGGTTTATAGTATACTTTATTGCAATTCAAAAATAAAAGGCCGCAATAACATTAAATTGAACACTCTCGTATGTTGAAAGCTTGGTAATTATATTTTATATATTCTTTTGGGTTTATTTTTTGCGATTCCATAAATTCAGAGCTATTCTTGATGCTAAATTTTTAAAATATTATTTTTTTTTTTTGAAAAAGTCAAATTTACTCAGTTCAATTGAATAGTTTCTCATAATAAAAATGTGTCAATTTGTAAATTTACCCACGATAACATTTTTGTTTAGGTTGAGTAATTTAAAAGCTTCAATTAATATTAATATTACACTGGAAAATTACTTATTCTAATGAATTGATTGAACGTTGCGTAGTTGGTGTGTCTTGTTAGGTATAAAGTGTTTATTTACTTTAAGCTTAAATTTAGTCGGTAAGAGAAAAGTATGGAAAAAGATTTTAGATATGTTCTTGAACCGTTAATTAAATTAATGAGTATAACTGGATGTTTTAATTTGATTGTAGGAAAAAATTTGTATTATTATTGGAATTTAGGATGTAAATTGTTCCTTCTATTATTTTTCTTAGTGTATTATTACACTTCTTGCAGAATTTTAAGTACTAAAACAGTCAATGATATAATTGATGAATACGTCAAATTGCATAATTGTTTTATGATTGTTTATTCCACTATTTTTCGTTTTTTATATAAAAACGTGTCATGGGTGTAATATCAGTCGTAATGCATATTGACAATGTAATGTGCAGTTTTGGAAATAAAGAAATGAACTATAAAAGATCGAGAGCCCACTTAATTAATATTATAGCAACTTGGAGCATATTTAAACTAATTGCAATTGTATGCGTAAATGTGGCCTTATATCTAGATAAGATACCTTTTTCTGATTTAACAGCTTATCAAATGACTTTTATTGTTATATTTTATTATACATCTACGGATTTTTTAGTAATGTGTCTTGTCTCTCAATTGACGTTACGTTTAGGTCAAGCAAGGAAACTTACAACCGATTTATGCGCAAAACAATTACAGATAAAACGGCTTTGAAGTTTCTTGCACACATTTACAATATGGTTTGGAAACTAGTAAAAGAAATTAATAACATATTTGATTTTTTATGTTTTGTCAAATAATTATTTACGCGTTTTTCTTTATATTGGCTTTGTTCTGGACAAGCAGCTCAACTTTTTGTGGAAAAACTATTGTTTATTTTAAATACATTGGAGCAGTTTGGATGATACTTACTGTAGTTGCTGCTATGGTTTGGTTGTATTTCTTTTCATCACTTTGTGAAGAGGTGAGTAAATGTAATAACATATTGATCATATCGAGCGATCATAAAGTTTTTTGATAAGATGTGACGTAACCGTCAATTGATTGTCAGTGTTCATCAAACTTTTATAAAAAAATGGTAGTTTCGTCAGATAATAAAAGTATTTGTTGTTGAATCCTAATTCCGTAACAGTGTTTTTAATTACGGTGAGTGGGCACACAGCACCGTTGTTTTTTTTCAATAAGTTTAGGGAAAAAATTTAGATGAATTGGGTATGCAACCAACAATACGCATCTTGTTATCAAAGACATAAACTTTATAAGCGCTTGGTATATAAAACAAAACTTAAATTCATAAAATATATAATTGATATAAAACAAAAACACTACCAGTGACATCTGGTACCTCAAGCTCATGTACGCTTAAATAGTAGTATGTCAAAAATTTGCCATAAACAAAAACCTGTAATCACTCAACAGCTGTTTTGTCCTGTTGGGACCCTTCAAGAGAATATACTTGAGTTCTCCCAATATTGAAGAGTTCCAAACAGACAAAACAGTTGTCGAGTAGTTCTTGGTGTACGTTTGAAAATAGTATTTCTACAAATTTAGCAAACAATTGTTTTTCACTCAAAACATAAGATTAGTGATCGAAAAATCGATTTTGATTCCATATCCGCGACAATTTTTTGATAGACTATTCATCTACGTATTTATAAGTTACAACATTAGCACTTTTGGAGGGTTATCGGATTAAACCATGTCAAAATGGCAGCAGTAGTTTTACCTTCTAACGTAAGGGGCTTCTTAAAGTTTAATGTAAATACTGTGGTCGTTTGCATAGTAACATTGTTATTGTTTTTTTTTACGTGCAAATTGGTGTGGATTCGCAATTTTTAATAATTTTTATCATTGTGATTCTTTCTTGTATGATTGGGGTGTTCCAGTAATTCATCGCTGAGGAATCATTAATCTTTGAACATATTCTAATATTTTTAAATAAACACTCAAAGAAACCACAACAAATTATTTCTAATAATTTTTAATTGTTACATATATTTATAACGTATTGCAGTAATTGCAATTCAGTATTATACAAAATAAATTCAATGGATTTTTATTAAACATGAGATTCTGTTTATTTATAATTTTATCTTAAGTTCTAGGTTTTTTAATAAAATAAATTACGTGGTTTCAAATTTGAATCAAAATTTATTCAAACAAATTGCGATGGTTTAAAAGGATTCGCATATAAAAAAATAATTAATTTTAGCAATGAGATTTTTAACTAAATTTTCCGGGTCAATTGAATCCGTTCTAAATAAAATGCGTTTGGACACAAATACGTATGGTTAAAAACGTAGTGTGAACATAATTTTACATCAATACAGTTTTTAATATTTTATAAACTAACCTTATGTAAATTTGTTGGAGTTGTTGTATTATTAAACGTTTACAATCACTTGTCATTTTAAAACGCTATCATTAAATTTTTAAACTGTTCTTATTTTTCTTTAAACACACAGTTTTACGTTTTTGCTGGTATTTTTAGGTTGATTGTAGGTTTTCCGATTACATCGGTATTATTTCTAATTTTAATAACGATTTTATCACTACCAAAATTGTTTAATTTTTAAGATTACATCTTTTCTCTCTTAAGTTTTATCTACGACGCTTCGATTTTATTTTTATCTCGCCGGTGCATTAGCACTTGAAATCAAAAGCTTCCCTAGCAAATCGGTTACAAATTACCTAGTTTACTTCCACATTACTTTCGCTTATTAATCGTTTTTTACAACACACGTGTTGATGATTTTTATCGTTTTATTACGCCACCATGTCTTCAAGCTAATTTGCAAATTTTATCAGGTACCAGACTTTGCGTCTCTACATTTGTTTTGTGTCCAAACGGAAATGAATTTATAAACAATAATTTTACACTTCATTTTAATTTAAACGCCTGCAAAACTGTTTATTGCAACTAAATGAAATTTTTATTTACAAGAAATATTTTAATTGTTTTCTTAAAATAAATTCAGATCGGCTTTTAGAAATTTAAATTCAATTTTATACTCTTAATTTACTTTCAATTTGAATAGAAAGCTTTACAACAAATTTTAAACATTTTCGATTCAAAACAAAATTATTTTTATTATTTTAAAATAACATTTAATCACAATATGTATACAAGAAGAGTTCGATAAATATATTACATGTATCTATAAAAATGTCAAAAGTTAATATAATAAATAAAATATATAATATGAAATAAAAAGACAAAGTTAAAAAATATATAGTTTATATCCTAATTACAAGATAAAAATTTTTATATTTATAATTGCAGCGGGATACCTACTGGTAATACAAATTTGTGTCGTAATAGCAATTTTTATATTATTTGCTTTTATAGCGCTTCTAAATTCAGTGCACAAACAGCTTTTTCTGTTGTCTAAATATTCTATTGATATTAGTTTTGATGTATTACACCAAACTGGCAGACAATGTGCATATGGTTGTGGAATAACAAGTAGTAAGCAATTAAAGCGGCATTTTCGTCGACGTAGTCACTAATTAGCAATACGCAACTGAACGAAGCATACTGA
>JALBCR010004070.1:0-15968 GCA_030710515.1 Abscondita cerata | reverse complement strand
TCACAACAGCATTACTGAGTGCTTTATTTCATAGAATAATTTCATACTTCATCATTGTTGTGGAAACGTATATTTATTCAGCGACGTGCTGTAAGGATTCTTGTAAACTTCCATTATAAAATGATTGTCGACATATTTTTCAAAACCTCAAAATTTTAATAATGTCGCGCAAATTTATATTAAAGTGCTTGTGTTATGCAAAAATAATATCAAAAAGTACTGTTATGAAACTTCTCTTCACCAGTATAACAACAGAAACAAAAAAAATTTCTTCTGTATAGAATTACAAAGACGTAAATAATCCAGATGTATTTTCTAAAAATTTTACAATTGTCTACCCGAAGAATTACAAAATTTACCATACCAACTTTTGCGGAATAATATTAAACTACTAACTGGCTAAAACGCATTTTATTTGTATAAAAAGTTTCAATTTCGACGTCGGGTTTAAAAAAATACTTGTTAGGTTCCTACATTAAAGATTGAAATATGTAGAAGCAAAGAAATACAAAGTATCCTTTTAATTCATTTCCTGTAGGTACATTTTCCGCACTTAATGCAGTTTGGACGTATTTCATAGGTACACTTAATATTAATAAGTGATCAAAACGTAAATCAAAGTCTTGGATTTTTCAGTGCATAATCTAATGTTAACAACAGAAAAAAAATTGATTTTTACTGAATTCAGTAAGAAAGTTTTTTATGGTAAATATTCTAACGTTATACCTATTTAATACGATTGTATGAACTTGAATAAGAGATGCAACAAAATCTAAACAAAGTGGCAAATAATTTAACTGAGTATAATACTATCGAGGTTTTATTATTAAAGTATTTACAAAAAGAGATAGAAACGTAATTTTTAATTAAAAGCTATATCTTAAGTTATCTAAATGACGATTTTCGTTGTTTTTACTGGCATCGCAGAAAACGTTGTATTAATCTTAGATAATAAATTATAGTCTCGAGGCTGATATAAACTGATTGTAAAGAAAACATTGTGTAAAACTAAATTTTTGAAATGATACAATGGCCGAACGTACACTTAAATTTATTTCGGAAATGGCACTAATATTATATAAGCGCCTGCGCGAACTTTTTTTTATAGGGAAAATCATAAGCACAACACCAAAACCTATCGATTTGTGTATGAAACTTGTCTTCCTCATTTCGGTCATTGTATTTTTTTCAGTATAAACTATTCGATACTGTAGTAATAGTTAAACAAATATCCTAATAATCGCAACGTTATCGGTTCGCCTTTTGACCATACGCCATCGAACATACCGTTTCCGAGATTTTCGTTGGCTTCAAATAAAGTTTTAAATTTTCGCTAAATTAATGAAACCTACGTTCGATGGCCTGTCGAGTAGATTAAATTAATTGTAGTAAACTTCCGTTGGATGCAGTAGCAATTGCAGTAAGTATTGTATGAACGGGCTGCGGCCAAATTGTTATTTAGGATGTAACATTATTTTTAAAAATATCTACTCGCGATAGATATTTATATATTGTATGTATGTATTCATACATATGCAGAGTTGTGCAGTAGTAACGGTGTTCGTATTAGGTACATATAGTCAATCACTGTCATTCACAAAATTTCATTCACCGATCGTCCAATGCAAAAATTCCGCTGTGCATGACACGAAAGAAAACGGGTATTAGTATTTCGTTTAGCATTGTACGACGGACGCGCAAACCTCGATAACAATTTTTTAATTTAAAACGCGGAATTTTTCTGTTGGGAATAAATTGAGCACCGAGCGGCTTCCATACCGACAAAAATAAACCCATACGTGCAACTGCACACTTTGTTAACGTTTATAGAGAGCGAACCGAATCCCAAAAGTATGGCCGACGAAAAGCTGCATCGAGTGTTAGGTGGAGAAACATCATATCATCTTCTGGAATGCGCGGCCTAGGACGCGTCGTACTTTTGGTAAAATAAATTAGTCCGTTAATAAAAATAATCTTCAGGTCGTGTCGGTATTTGTTAAATTGTATAAACTTTAACCTCAAGTTCTGAAAATAATTTTTATTACGGAGTTATGTATTATATTTAAAAAAACAATTCTCATCTCATCAATATGTTATTTGTTAACTTAAAGCTGTTAAGTACTGTTAAGGTTGGTCGCAAATTGTAATATATTGTATCAAGATGCTCACAGCGACTAGAAAAGATAAATAAAAGTGTACTCTACTGTAGTATGTCACTTATTTGATACCTTAATTTTTATTACCAATATTTCCGTAATAAATAACATAAACCATTCCAATTTGGTATGTAATATTCAAATTATTACGGGGTTAAATTTTTAGGTTTCTAAACTACTCTTTTATATTTATTTAAAGTCTATCCAGAAACTAAGCGAAGTAATAAATTAAAATAGTTCATTTATTTTACATATAAGTGGTACACGATTTTGTATGAAATACATAAAAGATTTTAAAACTAGTTTTAGGATATACCGCTTCCATACTATAGTGTTACAACGTTGGTAAGTTATTTATGAATAGCTCCTAATCCGTTAACAATTTGACGTACCTGTTCTTGAGGTCTAAACTAAAGATCATAGGCGTGTACATGGGTTTTGCTGACAAAAAAATTACGATTGCGTTTTATTGTGTTTTATTGAAAGTAATTTTAAACCTATAAATGTAATTATAAAACACATCGTTTGTTAGAAACCATTTTATAGAGTTTGAAGGTATATAATAAAATATAGCAGGAACAAACTAAATTTATAGAAAAATAATAAATATATAATTTTAAAATACAGTTATTCTGAAAATTCATCTGTTTTTTCGAAGAAGTATCATTTGACCCTATTGAAATTACAATAGGCTCTATAGTAACTTCTATCAAATTGTCAAGTTCCCACATTTTTTGTTCCTCTTTCATTACGTGTTCTATACACTTTTTCCATTTTTCCGCAGTCACATCACTTAAAAAAGTCATTAAAAGTTGTCGAACGTCACTTAATTTAAACGTGGTATTATTTCTCGCTACTGCACCCTTCACCTGCGCCCATATTAATTCTATAGGATTTAATTCACAATGGTATGGCGGTAAGCGTAGAACAAAAATATCACGTTTTGCTGCCATTTCGTCAACTGCATATCTTTTAAACTTTGTCCTAACACCTTGTACTAGACTTAGTAGTTTCCTTTTTACCATATCATTTTCGAAAGCAATATTTTTTGAGGAAAACCATTTCATTATAACCTGTTTTTTCCAGGAAGTTGTAGGTAAACGTTCGATTTGTCTGGAATGTAGCTGGCATTGTCCATAACAATTACGGAACCCTTTGGTATTAAATCTAACATTTGTTCAAAATATTCCTCAAAAACATCTCCATTCATATCCTCGTGGTAATCACCGGTATTTTTCGATTCAAATAGCAGTAAACCTCCCTCTACAAAGCCTTCGTCACTTCCTATATGCGTAATAATTAAACGTCGCCCTTTTCCTGAAGGAGGTCTTAAACCTGTAGATAATCCTTCTAACATAGCCTGTCGTCCACTGGTTACATTTTTGTCTTGCCACATTTTTCCCACAGTACAACCTTCATTTACCCACGTTTTGTCTAAATAATAAATTTTCTTGCCTTCAGAACGTAATTTAGAGATATTTTGTAGGTAATTTTTCTCCAACGTACAATTTCTTTCTTATCAATGAGAGCTGATATCTTATTCATTTTTTTCCCATAAAAATTCAATTGTGCAAAACTTGCCACAACATTGTTTTACTTAAATTGGGTATACCCTCTTCCTCTTTCACAACTGACACAATTTTATTTAATGTGGGTATTTCTTTTTAAAATAAAACGAATGCACTATTCTTCTAATTGTACTTTTCACATATTCGGGTATTTCAGTTTTTTTTACTAGGCTCACGCACAGAAACTTTGTCTTCACGCACAGAAACTTTGTCTTCACGCAAAAGTCTGAATATTGTTGTTTTTCCAATGCCAGTCATATGTGAACATATATCAAATGTCTCTTGAACTGTTTTCAACGGATTATGGCATTTCAAATAATTGTACACATTGAGCACAATAGTTTTTCGTTGGCAGAACTCTTCTTCACGCGTTTCCTTGGAATAAATTCAGGACTCGATGCCATTCCAATGAAACTCAATACTGCAGCGTAAGTACACCTTATGATATACCGATATGATATGACAATAATCATTAGTTAGGGAATCGTTATAATTACATACCATATTTCTCCCCTAATTATATCATTAAGAACACATAAAAATCTATTAAAGTGTCATTCCAAATACAGTACAAACTTTCTAGTTCAATTATTAGTAATTAATTAGTTAAAATTCCTAAAAATGTGATCTATAATGATATTAGCAATTTCTGATAAACAAGGTGATTCACTAGTGGTGGCTAAAAATAAACCCACGTATTATTTGATAAAAATTTGAAATTGGGTTTTTAATATAAAGTTTTTATCAGGAAAGCTTCGTTAAAAAGTTACAGGGTGGTAAACTCAAAATTTTTTTAGAATACCTCAAACTAGTGACTATAATAAACCGAAATGTTTAGACAAACCCATGTGTAAAATTTCAGTTTATTACAGTCAGTAGTTTATACCATTGCATGAAAGTAGGTAGGTCAATTTGAACATTTAATAAAATGAAATGTGTCAAAATAATTAATTTATGATGAAAGGTTATACATCTTCTACATTTTTAACCCCTTTTCGAAAAGTATCAATACATCGGTACGCCACTGGAATCTGTTAAACATGTTGAACTGGATTTATTCGTACGATTGACAATTATTTAAATAAACGCAGGAAAAATATTTAAATCTTAAAATCTTTATTGGCCAATACTCGTAAAGAAACTTTTTACCACTATTTTCGACAATTAATATTAAGTTATTGTAGTCATATTGATTGGCGCTTGACCGGTCCATTATACACTTAATTAATATTATTACATATGAGTACTAAAGTGGGTAAGGGTTGGCATGTTTAGGTTTTAGTGGTTTTTCTAAACCTTGAAGCAAATGCTTTGCCAAGACGAACCAATCTACATTGTAAGAATATTGAATCAATAAGAGCAAAACTTTCATAAAGAATTCAAAAATTAAAAAAAAATGCATAATAAGTAGAATGTAACTAAAACCCAATTTCGTCGTGATTCCACGTACTATCATGAGTCAGATTTAGGTTTCCGGGGTGAGCAGAAATTTTCAGTCCGTACAAAGCGACATATTACCAGTTACAAGCAAAGCAGTGTAGCAAGTATAGAAAGAAACTTGAAATACAAAAAAAATTAAGAAGTAAGTGAATTCGACATTAGTTGCAACCTCAGCGAGATAAAATTACTGTTTCAAGACGAAGACCAAAACGAAATAAGTAATATGGTCTGATAATCGACCAAAATTTAAAGTAACATCAATATACTCTACTGTCTACCATCATGCAATTTTAGATTTTTAAAGTGGGGGTTGCCCGGGCAACCCCTATTGATATTTTCGGGGTCAACTTTGTCTTCGGAAGATGTCTCCTCCAAACAAAAATTGATCTGTCAGAGCATTTTTTTTAAGTGTAAAATAGCTCCAAAACGGTATGTTTCAGTATTCGGTGGGCCACCCTGTATATAATAGTGAATTCCATCAATAGACGTTTTACTTAGAGAAAGATATCAATAGGGTGGTTTGGGTAGCTGTAGCAGTAAAGGCCGTAGCAGTTTCGCGCCAACACCATTTCCACAAGAAATGTATTGCGTAGATGTGTTTTTAATTTAAAACTGTGAAGATACTCACACTCATTACACTCCCTAAATTGTATAAATATGCTAAAGTTCTGGAAAAACTTACACGATCCCTCTGTAAAGTATTACAAACGCTAACTTCAGGTGACTGCAGTTCTTCTGTTTGTGATTTCATATTCATATAATACCTTGTCTCACAATTTCTTAATTATGGGAAGGAAACACATACATGCAAGTGTAGCTTTTGTATATAATTTATACTAATGAATTTTTTTTTATGTATTTGTAATCGGGGATTCAACGTATACAGTATTGTAATTTTTCCTAAATTTTCAAATTCACTCCCATGATTTGTTACATTGAAATATATGGAAGTATTACTTCGTGCTAAACCATAACGCCACATAAAGTGACAAGGATAAGTAAAACCACAGTAAAACGTATATTACGGCAGGTCTAACACATAAGTACCATCAATCTTGCTAAAATACCGTAAGTCTGTTGATCGCAGGTTTTAGGGGCTAAAAGGTTTCCGCCAAGTTCTACTTCACATTAGGCGTAAACCTTTGATAGATGTGAGTGGATGTACGTCTATACAACCCCATAGTGTTGAAGACTAGCAGATCATTTGTTTTTTATTTCACGGCTTAAAGCTCATTTTAGTACATTTCCTTCTTCTCAAAGACAAAGTAAAAACTTCAGCTTGGAATACAATTTGACACATAGACTGGGCGTACGCTCTAGGTATTTCTATTCTGTGGCTGTAATGTTTTGCATGCGAGGTGAAGGCGGCGTTCGTTACACGATGCTACGAAAAACCTTCCAACGTTGGATGATTGATAGTTGGACGCATCGTCTGGTTAATACCCGCACGACGAATGCCACCTATCAAGCTGTTCAACATTTCCGTTGGAACACATTCGGGTCTTTTGATACGAGTCAAAGGATTTTATATTTACACTCGACAATACATTTGTAAGAACTTGACGCACTGCTACACGCATAGAAAAATAAGCGAAGGTTATAGAACCGAATCTGTATAGTACAATGTTGTTTGTTATAACGTAGTCTGTCTCTAGTTGGGAGAAAATTACTCAGCAGAAATAGGAACCAACATATCTAGGTAAAGCAAGCAAAATAACGGAAAATTTAAATAATACAGGTACTTTATTTTGTGCAAAACAATAATTATAAATTATTTTTTGATTACTTGCTTCTTTGTCTCAAATATAGATTGAAAACGGTTTTTTGATGTATTTGAGCAAGTCAAATCACTTCCGAAAAACAATCCGAAACAAATTATTATTATCTATACAAAGTAAATGTTAGCATTAGTTAAGTTTACAAACTATGTATTTTTAAAATAAATGGATATCCTCTTTAAATCAACAGAATGTATTATAAAAATGTTTTACGAGATCATCGTACAATTAAAAGTTCAAAATTTGCACGGTATTATTGCAGTGTGTTCACACTTATCAAAGACAAAAGAATAACGTTTATTCTTCTTTTTCTGGTTCATCAAAGAAGCAAACTTTCAAAGAATGAAATCCTCTATAAGAGGCATATACATTTCTTTAAGACAAGACTATCCACATAAACGTGGATAATTTCTGTTGTAGGTATAGAAGTAGTTTTTTAAATTCTGCGGAAACGTGGAATGGAATAATTTCTGTTTTCAGTTTGTTAAAATAAAAAATAAATAGGTCGGTGAAGTTAGCGTCTATTTCAGAAACTATTTTTTTATCAATTTTTTTAAAGGCAATATAGATGAAAGCATAAACACAATATAAAAATATACGTTAATGTTTTTTCATTAGAGAAAATAAATCGACGTCAAAGTTAGACCGCATCAATGCCCAAGTGTCGTTCCGCGCCTTCTTCGAAAAACCGTTTATTTCAAAAAACTATATATTTTTTTTTTTTCTAATTTTTAAAGGTACAGAGTTATTTATTATATTTTGACTCACTTCTACAGCTCTTATTATGAGTTATAGAAAAATTTGTAAATACAAAAAGTTTTAAAGTTTTTACGTATATCTTTTGGTAATAGAGGAAATAAAAAATCGACTTAACAACATTGTAAAAGTTATATTTTTGAAATGTAACACCCTGTATATTATTATCTCAAATAAAAGATATCTCTGTTCTGAATTTCAAATGTATATAATTTGTTGGAATTTGATTAAGCCAGTTTTAAGATATTGGAACCTTTGTAACTTATTTTTCCTGAGTTGCCTTTTGAAAACGTCGACGTTTCTAATAAACGTAACCCTAGCAATGAAAACAATGTTAGTTAAGAACATAAGCTAAAATCTTAATCTGAAAATTAAACCGTATTGCAGAAAATTAATTTATTTCTAAAATTATTTAAAACATCTTATCAAATGGGTTATATGGAGGAAGATCGCACCTAACCCAACAAGTTATGGAACTGTACGTGTTTGCCCGCAACAAATACTCGTTGTCTGATTGTGTTTCTGAGTTTGTCCAAGTTTTACACTTGCTACATTGGCCAGAAAGAAGGAATACGTAGCATTTAATCGCCCTACTGCAATATGGGCAATAATTTTGAATCGTGTTGGAGCGACCTAAAAGAAATCTTGTGCATAATATGGTAATCTATCTGGTTCAAAATAGGTACGTTCTTGGTTGGAAATAATGTTTTCTATAAACCTCATAAACAAACAAACCGCAACTGTGTCCATCTTTTGTTTAGGCATTTAACACTTTTTGTTTCAAATAAAGTGGTATCGACATTTAAATAAATAAGTATTTTCTCTAAACAAGTTAAAGCACGTAGAATTTCTAGAACTACAACCACTATTCAAAACGTAAAATCTCATTATTTTTACCGTAAAATGAAATCTCCTGGTCTTAATTAATTACAGTTTAAAGCGAAAGGAACACCAACTGTAGCGTCTATTTAACTAACACGTGTCCGAGTCAAGTTTTTGGTGCAGTTTTTTGGTGTTTTTCTGGTAGTGCAGTTTTTTGG
The DNA here is from genome assembly GCA_030710515.1 of Abscondita cerata. Classification (NCBI taxonomy): domain Eukaryota; kingdom Metazoa; phylum Arthropoda; class Insecta; order Coleoptera; family Lampyridae; genus Abscondita; species Abscondita cerata. Next base: position 7,230 of record JALBCR010004070.1, on the reverse strand, counting down.
TGTTTTTTCTGCATTAAATTAAAGAAACCTTCACAGATGGGTTTTCTTACATGAGTATTTTTGGAATGTGAGTTTTAATAGTCCACTCCAAAAAATACTTTGTACAAGAAGGCCTCAGCATTTGTGGAACAAACTGTAATTAATTGTTTTTAACTTTAATAACAAGTAAAAACTAATGTTTTCAAATACTTTTAATATAAAGTTTGGATAAATTTTGGAAATGTATTATACTATGTCCTTGTGGCAAATCTGAGGATACGGAGTACAGTGTGATAACTGCCATATTCTGGTTCCATTCTGTTTGTGCCGATTTAACTGATGATGAAGTAAAAACTTTCGGTTTGAAGAACTCAGAATGGCACTGTAAAATTGTGTCTTGCTTCTGAAAGACCAAAATATATCAAACACAAGCAAAAACTCAACTCGTTCACATTGTCCTTTTGTGGACAACATTTTACGGAAAGGGGAATGAAAATACATATTGGACGGAAGCATCATGGAATGGAAGCTGAGAGCTCTGCATGTAATTATAAAACTAATCCGATTCAAGCGTTAGCAGATATGAAGACGAATATTAAAGTTCTCAAACGGATCCCAAAAGGAGCTCGCTTTGCAGCGGCTACAAAATTGTCATCTTTGTTAGATAGTTGCATAAAGAAGAATAACGATGAATCCTGGATGAACATTTTTACTTTTGCCTTCACTTGTCTCTGTGTTCCCCAAAAAACGAAAAAGAGCAAATCCCTTGCTACATTGGTGAAAGCAAATATAAATGGAACATCAACTAGCTCCACAACAATCAAATCAACTAATTCAACGTTAAGTAGAAGAATAAAATCAAAAGTCGGGGAAGGTGATATCAATGGTGCTGTAAAACTTCTTTCTTCAAATGATTCCCTAGCTCCTCAAAATAAAAATACCTACGAAGATCTGCTAAGCAAACACCCTCCTCCATCCCGGCCACTTTGCCATCCTAGTCCACCCGCAGACGAAGAAACTTTATCCGTGACTGAGAAGGAAGTCAGAGATGCAATTTTAAGTTTCCCCAACGGATCCAGCTCTGGCTTAGATGGCCTGCGACCGCAACATATCAAAGATTTGATATCTCCTGAAAATGGCGATGCTGCTAAACGACTGCTCACGTCACTAACTAATTTCTGCAACTTCGCACTTTTGGGCAAGATTAATGATAACATTATTCAACTATTTTATGGAGCTAACTTATGCGCACTTAGAAAAAAGACGGTGGAATTCGCCCAATAGCAGTCGGAATGACACTTCGCCGCTTGGTGGCAAAATAGCATGTTTTTCGATTCGTCAACAAATAGGGATTACCTTCGACCGAGACAACTTGGCTTTCTACACAAAGCTGTCCTAAATATCGATTTCAAGAACGCCTTCAATACAATCAACCGTGATGCCATGTTACATGCAGTTAAAACGATGGTGCCAGGCATTTTTGCTTTCCTCTGGCAAGCCTACTTTCTACCAACCATTTTATCTTTTGGAAACTTAACTATTCCCTCATTATCTGGATGCCAACAAGGCGATCCAGCTGGGCCAATGCTTTTCTGCATATCAATTCACCATCATCAAGCTAACTTCCGAATTCATCTCCTTTTATCTTGATGACGGCCTTCTTGCTGGAGATCCCGAAACTGTCTTACAGGATTTCATTTCTCTAAAGGAAGGATCTGAAAATATTGGCTTATTTATGAATACATCAAAATGCGAACTTTTCTTTTGCGGTGAAATGAATACAGAAATTGTATCAGCCTTTAAAATGCATCGCCAGGAATAATAGTAACTTCAGAACTTTCTCTACTTGGAGCCCCAATAAGCAATAGCAGCATCAATCCGTTTGGAACAAAAAGATAGAAGAAATATCAGTTCTCTTTAAAAGAATCTCGGATTTTGACAATTACCATATCGCTTATTATCTACTTAAAACTGCTTTGGTGTTCCAAAATTGACCTACCTATTACGCACATGTCCATTGTGGATGTACACGGACATTCTTACGGATTTGGATTTTAAGATAAAGGAAACCCTTGAACAAATTTTAAATTGTCAATTAACCCCAAACCAATTGTCACTGGCATCTCTCCCAGTTCGTTACGGTGGAATAGGAATAAGAAAAATTGTGGATATTTCACTTCCAGCATTCCTCTCGTCTGTGTATAATGTTTCCAAACTTGTCAATACGATATTGAATCTTAAAGATACCGACAAGCCAAAGATAACATATCACGACGAAGGTCTAATGGAATGGAATTTTAAAACAAAGAATCTCAACGTGCCCAATTTCCCTTTCTTACAAAAAAGCTGGGATAGCCTTCTTATTCGCTTTAGCCTAGATAAGCTCAACACAACCTCGCCAAGCCAGAAAGCCATTTTTTTAGCTCTCCAGAAAACAGAATCTAATTCATGGTTAAATGCTCTTCCGTCTTTTACTGTTGGAACACTTTTGGACAATAACACCTTTCGAATATCAATCGGACTACGCATTGGGGCAAAACTATGCAAATCTCATATTTGTGTTTGTGGCGAGGACGTTGATGAATACGGACATCATGGCCTTAGTTGTTCAAGAAGCACTGGACGATACTCACGTCATCAAGAGCTAAACAACATCATCAGTCGTTCGCTTGCTTCTGTGAAAATTCCTTGTCACTTGGAACCGATAGGACTCTCAAGATCGGATGGCAAACGAGTTGATGGAATAACCCTTATTCCTTGGGAAAAAGGACAATGTCTAGTGTGGGATGCAACTTGCACTGACACATTAGCTCCATCACGGTTAAATGAATCGGCAACAACAGCGGGTCTGCAGCAAAAGTGCAGCCACAGCCAAGAGAAGAAAATATTTGCCAATGAATGAGTCTAATTTTCAATTTCTACCTTTGCTGTTGAGACTATGGGACCATGGGCCGAAGAAGCTTTAATATTCGTAAATAAACTTGGGAAACTAATCATGGACCAGTCAGGGGAACACCACTCACGGTCATATCTTTATCAAAGGATTGGAATAGCTATCCAGCGTGGGAATGCAATATCAGTTATGGGGACATTTCCTTCTTCAGAATATTTATCAGAAATGTTTTACATCTTAAATACTATTTCTTAGTTACTAATTTACTAGTTTTGCAATAGTTCTTGATTTATTTAAATACTGTAAATTAATGTTGAATTGTCATTGTTAAATAAAAATAAGTAAATGTTAATTTAGTAGGAAAAATAATAAATAACAACTCCTGCAATTACTAATACTTATAAATTTATTAATACAGTGACCGGCAAAGAGTTTGCACTAAATGGGAAAAAATTTTTGTAATTCAGATATATCCAAAAATATCTTTTGGCAAATGAATTCAACATATCGAATGAAAAAATGTCATGTAACCACTGGGTCATGGCGGCAAATTATAGTATATCCTTTAAATATGTAGAAAGTGAGGTTAGATGGCAAGATATTGAAAAATGCTTAAGAGAAAAGTTGTTCGAATTAGATTATACGTATATGTGCAAAATTTCAAAAGAAAACAACAAGTTTTCAAAATATCAGTTTTCCGGCATTTTTTCCGAAAAATATAATTCAAAGTTTGATTCTAAAATGTTTCCTTACTTGGAAAATCATTATAAAGTTTTTCTAATCCATCACTTTTGGTATCGTTTACAATATGATCTACTTTATCTTGGTAGTTTCAGATCAAATACATCTTCAAAATTAATTGATTCATTTTTACATATAAAATGTCTTCTACTCGCTTACATTATTTTTTCAAATTATTAAAAATTTGTATGGTTATCTGATATACAGGGTTATTCAAGGTATACGACATGGAATATTACAATCAAACTATTTATCAAATAAAATTTAAAATATATCTTGGGATGAATAGAGATCTATCGGAGGAATATTTTAAAATTAGTTTTCTTGAAATATACAGGTGTTCCAAAATATACAGAGCTTATCAAAAGTTGTGTTTTTTCTTTATAGAATGTCCTGTATATTATCACATTGTTCAGTTTCTACGAACAAAATAAGAAATGATTTTATAGAGGTTTGGCTTTACTTAAACCTAAAAAGGTTTTTCAGATATTTTGTATTTTATGAAAAGTTGTTACAACTTTGCCGATTCAAATCTCAGCAACTATTCTCTTCTTCTCCAAACTAAATTCGCACTGAAGTCTATCAATTGATCAGATTTTATGTAGAACTTAGAAAATTGATTATCATATACATGATATGTACAAAATAAGATTAAATAATATATGTTTTGAGCCGCAGTAACTTGCTTAATTTAAATGGAATACTCTGGTATTTTTTATATCAATTAACAAATGTAAATGTAATTATCTATCAAACAATGCTATAGTGTCCTATAGCTAAATGTTCAGGTTGTCATAGAAAATGCAAATTTCATAATGAAGATCGATTTGTAACAATTTTAATATTCATCAAGTAAGCTATACAACTTTGACAGGTGAATATTATGTATATATCAAACGTCCATGACGTGACATTATACACGATATGGAAATCCACCAAGAATATTCGGAAATGAAGACATACTAAATTTATTTTTATTCATCGAGAATGTAACAAGATTATTAAAAGAACTTGCCGTTTGCTTAACGAACTGCCTTCGCTGAAGTAGAAGTAAAATATTCAAAATCCACAATAGCTGAAGTTAACAGGAGAGTTTTATTGTGCTTAGAAACCACGGACGGCATATCGATTTGAACAGCGCTTAAGCAAATTAATAATTAAATTAATTTGCTTCTATTTTGCAATGTATTTTATTTAGAGGCCATAAATGTAGATATCTCTCGTTAAGCAAACGGCAAGTTCTTCAATAATCTTGTAACATTCTCCATGAAAAAAATAAATTTAGTATGTCTTCATCCGAATTATTTTGGTGGATTTCATATCGTGTATAATGTGCCACGTCCCTGCTTACGAGTTTGATAAATAAGGCACATTGTTTTAATTTCCACAGGCCACTAGTCAGAAATTATTTAATAAAATAGAGAAATATTGTGTGTCGAATGTAAATACATCGATAGCAGGGAAAATGGTAACAGATAGGTATAGGTACTCTTATGAAGATTGAAAGACCATTTAATTTTCCATCACATAGAGCAACAAGATACAGGGTGTTCCTTTTAAAAATTGACTCTTTGGGCAATGGAAGTTAGTCAGATTTAGCCAAACATTTTAAACACCTCCTAAATAATGAGATATTACACATCATTTAAAAATTAACAGTCCTCCTAAGTATAGCCCAAATTTTGTAATACTATAACTTTTTTTCAATCATTGACAAGAGCTTGAAAACAATACTACAAAACTAATTTTTCTAAAAAATGAGAATATCTCAAAAACTATTGATTTTTCCTATATAGGTTGTGCTACATGAAAGTAACTCTAGATTTTAGCGTAAAATCTAAAATATACAAAAAAATATATACTATTCCATTTAAAATAAGAAAGATAGAAGCCACTTCCGGTGTAACTGGAAGTACTAGAAGAGAGCTGAAATATGTTAATTAAATAGAACTTTTTCGGAGCAATTCCTCTATTCCAAATTTTTAAACAAAATTTCAACGGGAAGTCCATAAAACTTCTAATGAACGTACTAGCTGAATCACCTTGTATAATTGAGAAAAAGCATCGCATTCCAAAAATTAACTCTGCTCCAGTGCGAAGACGCCATAATTTTCGGCAATTAAGCGAGTTTGATAGGGGTAGAATCGTGATTGTGTGAGGCTGGTTTGTCTATGAGAGATATAACCGCTAGAACGCAACGGAGTTTAAACACTGTGGCAGTCTGTGTTCGGGCATGGAACCAAGAGGCAAAGGCCGTACACGAAGAGCGAGAGGTACTATGACGTCGTCGAAGAAACCACAGAACGCGAAGATCACCGTCTTAGACTATTGGCTTTACGGGACCGCTTTCTTCTACACGGGCGATTGAGGACCAGTGGTTTGAAGAACATGGAAGACCGATTGGGATGCGAACCGTTTATAGACGGATAAGAACCTTTGGGCTCTTTTTCATACCGTCCCCTTTTGTGCTACCACTGACTCCAGAGCATCGACGTTATCGTCTAGCGTGGTGTAGAGAACGGGCAAATTGGGACCAAGAATGGAATTCAATTGTCTTTAGTGATGAATCCAGATTCTGTTTGGGTATGCATGACGGTCGTGCAAGGGTGAGAAGACGGCGCGGTGAAAGACAAGATCCCCAATTTTCTGTGAATAGGCATGTGCACCACACAGTTGGAGTTATGGTATGGGAGCTATTGCTATTGGAAGTAGGTCACCTTTGGTCTTCATTAGAGGTAACATGACTGCTGCGCTACATCCAGGAGGTCGTAGACCTCCATATTGTACCTTATGTTCAGACCATCCCCAACAGCACATTCCAACAAGACAACGCACGACCTCTTGTTGCTAGGGTTTCTTTGGCTCATTTTGAGGCCAATCAAATTGCTTTGTTGCCTTGGCCACCAAGATCTCCCGATCTTTCGCCCATCGAGCACGTCTGGGATATTATGGGAAGAAGATTACTCAATTTACCTCACCCTGCACAAACTCTAGCGGCTTTGCAGCATCAGTTACAGATAGCATGGGATGAGATACCTCAAGAAGAAATCGATCACCTCATTAGAAGTATGCCCAGACGTGTTAATGAGTGCACAAGACATCGTGGTGGAGCAACACATTATTAAGTTTTTTGAAGAAGTTAACAGTTTAATTTTTATCAAATTGTGATCGTTTACTAATCTAATTCGTATACACTAGTATACCAAATTTGTTCATTATTACTGGGTGTTCTTCTTTCTATGTCACTTAGTATATTTGGGATCAGCGAATTCGTATTCAGGCATGAATGTTAAGCAAAATAATTTGAACTGTGTAATTATGTATGCAGTAAACTATGTAAACATTTTTGCAGAATCATTGTTTTATTGGAATGCGAAACAATTTGAAAAGAGATTGATGGGTACTATATAAGCGGCCTAAGTGAGGCACGTATTTGGTTGATAACTATCCCACATAGGGTCATAGAAACATTTAATAATAATAATAATAATAATAATAATAATAAATATATCAGACGTTTGAAAAGTCAAGTATGTTTACATACCCTTCTTACAGGCTGATTTATTAATTCCGACATTTTTAGAGAAGCAATACGCAACTGAACGAAGCAATACTGA
>JALBCR010004069.1:0-70204 GCA_030710515.1 Abscondita cerata | reverse complement strand
AAATACGTATTGCTCACTTATTTGATACCTTAATTTTATTACCAATATATTTCCGTAATAAATAACATAAACCATTCCAATTCTGGTATGTAATATTCAAATTATTACGGGGGTTAAATTTTTAGTTTCTAAACTACTATTTATATTTATTTAAAGTCTATCCAGAAACTAAGCGAAGTAACAAATTAAAAATAGTTCACGATTTAATATATAAGTGGTACAACTGATTTTGTATGAAATACATAAAAGATTTTAAAACTAGTTTTAGGATATACCGCTTCCATACTATAGTGTTACAACGTTGGTAAGTTATTTATGAATAGCTCCTTAACCGTTAACAATTTGACGTACCTGTTCTTGAGGTCTAAACTAAAGATCATAGGCGTGTACATGGGTTTTGCTGACAAAAAAATTACGATTATGTTTTTTTATTGTGTTTTATTGAAAGTACTTTAAACCTATAAATGTAATTATAAAACACATCGTTTGTTAGAAACCATTTTATAGAGTTTGGAAGGTATATAATAAAATATGGCAGGAACAAAATTAAATTTATAGAAAAAAATAATAAATATATAATTTTAAATACAAATATCTTTGGAAAATTCATCTGTTTTTTCGAAAAAGTATCATTTGACCCCCTATTGAAATTTACAATAGGCTCCTATAGTAACTTCTATCAAATTGTCATGTTCCCACATTTTTGTTCCTCTTTTTCATTACGTAAGCTCTATACACTTTTTCCATTTTTCCGCAGTCACATCACTTAAAAAAGTCATTAAAAGTTGTCGAACGTCACTTAATTATATACGTAGATATACTCGCTACTGCACCCTTCACCTGCGCCCACATTAATTCCTATAGATTTAATTCACACTGGTATATGGTAAGCGTAGAACAAAAATATCACGTTTTGCTTCCATTTCGTCAACTGCATATCTTTTAAACTTTGTCCTAACATCTGTACTAGACTTAGTAGCTTCTTACCATATCATTTTCGAAAGCAATATTTTTGAGGAAACCATTTCATTATAACCTGTTTTTCCAGGAACTTGTAGGTAAACGTTCGATTTGTTTGGAATGTAGCTGGCATTGTCTATAACAATTACGGAACCCTTTGGTATTAAATCTAACATTTGTTCAAAATATTCTCAAAACATCTCCATTCATATCCTCGTGGTAATCACCGGTATTTTTCGATTCAAATAGCAGTAAACCTCCCTCACAAAGCCTTCGTCACTTCCTATATGCGTATTACCTAAACGTCGCTCTTTCCTGAAGGGAGGTCTTAAACCTGTAGATAATCCTTCTAACATAGCCTGTCGTCCACTGGTTACATTTTTGTCTTGCCACATTTTTCCCACAGTACAACCTTCAATTACTCCACGTTTTCTATCTAAATAATAAATTTTCTTGCCTTCAGAACGTAATTTAGAGATATTTTGTAGGCAATTTTCTCCAACGCACAATTTCTTTCTTATCATGAGAGCTGATATCTTATTCATTTTTTTTTCCCATAAAAACTAATTGTGCAAAACTTGCTACAACATTTTACTTAAATTGGGTATACCCTCTTCCTCTTTCACAACTGACACAATTTTATTTAATGTGGGTATTTCTTTTAAAATAAACGAATGCACTATTCTTCTAATTGTATTTTTCACATATCGGGTATTTCAGTTTTTTCTACTAGGCTCACGCACAGAAACTTTGTCTTCACGCACAGAAACTTTGTCTTCACGCATAAGTCTGAATATGGTTGTTTTTCGAATGCCAGTCATATGTGAACATATATCAAATGTCTCTTGAACTGTTTTCAACGGATTATGGCATTTCAAATAATGAAATACATTGAGCAACAATAGTTTTTTCGTTGGCAGAACTCTTCACGTTTTCTTGGAATAAATTCAGGACTCGATGCCATTCCAATGAACCAATACTGCAGCGTAAGTACACCTTATGATATACCGATATGATATGACAATAATCATTAGTTAGGAATCGTTATAATTACATACCATATTTCTCCCCTAATATATCATTAAGAACACATAAAAATCTATTAAAGTGTCATTCCAAATACAGTACAAATTTCTAGTTCAATTATTAGTAATTAATTAGTTAAAATTCCTAAAAATGTGATCTATAATGATATTAGCAATTTCTGATAAACAAGGTGATTCACTAGTGGTGGCTAAAATAAACCCACGCATTATTTGATAAAAATTTGAAATTGCTTTAATATAAAGTTTTTATCAGAAAGTTTGCTAAAAAGTTACAGGGTGGTAAACTCAAAATTTTTTTAGAATACCTCAAAATTAGTGGTGACTATAATAACCGAAATGTTTAGACAAACCCATGTGTAAAATTTCAGTTTATTACAGTCGTGTTTATACCATTGCATGAAAGTAGGTAGGTCAATTCTGAACATTTAATAAAATGAAATGTGTCAAAATAATTAATTTATGATGAAAGGTTATACATCTTCTACATTTTTAACCCCTGAAAAGTATCAATACATCGGTACGCCACTGAATCTGTTAAACATGTTGAACTGGATTTATTCGGTAATGATTGACAATTATTTAAATAAACGCAGGAAAATATTTAAATCTTAAAATCTTTATTGGCCAATACCGTAAAGAAACTTTTACCAATTATTTTCGACAATTAATATTAAGTTATTGTAGTCATATTGATTGGCGCTTGACCGGTCCATTATACACTTAATTAATATTATTACATATGAGTACTAAAGTGGGTAAGGGTTGGCTTGTTTAGGCTTTAGTGGTTTTTCTAAACCTTGAAGCAAATGCTTTGCCAAGACGAACCAATCTACATTGTAAGAATATTGAATCAATAAGAGCAAACTTCATAAAGAATTCAAAATTAAAAAAATGCATAATAAGTAGAATGTAACTAAACCCACTTCGTCGTGATTCCACGTACTATCATGAGTCAGATTTAGGTTTCCGGGGTGAGCAGAAATTTTCAGTCCGTACAAAGCGACATATTACCAGTTACAAGCAAAGCAGTGTAGCAAGTATAGAAAGAAACTTGAAATACAAATTAAGAAGTAAGTGAATTCGACATTAGTTGCAACCTCAGCGAGAAATTACTGTTTCAAGACGAAGACCAAAACAAAAATAAGTAATATGGTCTGATAATCGACCAAAATTTAAAGTAACATCAATATACTCTACTGTCTACCATCATGCAATTTTAGATTTTTAAAGTGGGGGGTTGCCCGGGCAACCCTATTGATATTCGGGGTCAACTTTTTGTCTTCGGAAGATGTCTCCCTCCAAACAAAAATTGATCTGTCAGAGCATTTTTTAAGTGTAAAATAGCTCCAAAAACGGTATGTTTCGTATTCGGTGGGCCACCCTGTATATAAATAGTGAATCTCCATCAATAGACGTTTTACTTAGAGAAAGATATCATTAGGATTGGTTTGGGTAGCTGTAGCAGTAAAGGCCAGTCAGCAGTTTCGCGCCAACACCATTTCCATAAGAAATGTATTGCGCAGATGTGTTTTTAATTTAAAACTGTGAAGATACCACACTCATTAATTCCCCTAAATTGTATAAATATGCTAAAGTTCTGGAAAAAACTTACACGATCCTCTAAAAGTATTACAAACATGCTAACTTCAGGTGACTGCAGTTCTTCGTTTGTGATTTCATTCATAAATACCTTGTCTCGCAAATTTTAATTATGTGTTGAAAACACATACATGCAAGATGTAGTTTTTGTATAATTTATACTAATGAATTTTTTTATGTATTTGTAATCGGGGATTCAACGTATACAGTATTGTAATTTTTCCTAAATTTCAAATTCACTCCCATGATTTGTTACATTGAAATATATGGAAGTATTACTCGTGCCAAACCATAACGCCACATAAAGTGACAAGGATAAGTAAAACCACAGTAAAACGTATATTACGGCAGGTCTAACACAATAAGTACCATCAATCTTGCTAAAATACCGTAAGTCTGTTGATCGCAGGTTCTTAGGCTAAAAGGTTTCCGCCAAGTTCTACTTCACACATTAGGCGTAAACCTTTTGATAGATGTGAGTGGATGTATCGTCTATACAACCCCATAGTGTTGAAGACTAGCAGATCATTTGTTTTTTTATTTCACGGCTTAAAGCTCATTTTAGTACATTTCCCCTTCTTCTCAAAGACAAAGTAAAAAGCTTCAGCTTGGAATACAATTTGACCATAGACTAAGGTATGCTCTAGGTATTTCTATTCTGTGGCTGTAATGTTTTGCATGCGAGGTGAAGGCGGCGTTCGTTACACGATGCTACGAAAACCTTCCAACGTTGGATGATTGATAGTTGGACGCATCGTCTGGTTAATACCCGCACGACGAATGCCAATTATCAAGCGTTCAACATTTCCGTTGGAACACATTCGGGTCTTTTGATACGAGTCAAAGGATTTTTATTTACACTCGACAATACATTTGCAAGAACTTGACGCACTGCTACACGCATAGAAAAATAAGCGAAGGTTATAGAACCGAATCTGTATAGTACAATGTTGTTTGTTATAACGTAGCTCCGTCTCTAGTTGGGAGAAAAATTACTCAGCAGAAATAGGAACCAAATATCTAAGGTAAAGCAAGCAAAATAACGGAAAATTTAAATAATACAGGTACTTTATTTTGTGCAAAACAATAATTATAAATTATTTTTTTGATTACTTGCTTTTTTTGTCCAAATAGATTGAAAACGGTTTTTCGATGTATTTGAGCAAGTCAAATCATTTCCGAAAAAACAATCCGAAAACAAATTATTATCTATACAAAGTAAATGTTAGCATTAGGTAGTTTACAAACTATGTATTTTTAAAATAAATGATATCCTCTTAAATCAACAGAATGTATTACAAAAATGTTTTACGAGATCATCGTACAATTAAAAGTTCAAAACTACACCAAAATTATTGCAAGTGTGTTCACACTTATCAAAGACAAAAGAATAACGTTTATTCTTCTTTTCTGGTTCATCAAAGAAGTTAAACTTTCAAAGAATGAAATCTCTATAAGAGGCATATACATTTCTTTAAGACAAGACTATCCACATAAACGGATAATTTCTGTTGTAGGTATAGAAGTAGTTTTTTAAATTCCTGCGGAACGTGGAATGGAATAATTTCGTTTTCAGTTTGCTAAAAATAAAAAATAAATAGGTCGGTGAAGTTAGCGTCTATTTCAGAAACTATTTTTTTATCAATTTTTTTTAAAGGTACATAGATAAAAGCATAATAAACACAATATAAAAATATACGTTAATGTTTTTTCATTAGAGAAAATAAATCGACGTCAAAGTTAGACCGCATCAATGCCCAAGTGTCGTTCCGCGCCTTCTTCGAAAAAATCGTTTATTTCAAAACTATATATTTTTTTCTAATTTTTTAAAGGTACAGAGTTATTTATTATATTTTGACTCCCATCTACAGCTCTTATTATGAGTTATAGAAAAAAATTGTAAATACAAAAGTTTTAAGTTTTTTTACGTAGTATCTTTTGGTAATAGAGGAAATAAAAAATCGACTTCACAACATTGTAAAAGTTATATTTTTGAAATGGAACACCCTGTATATTATTATCTCAAATAAAAGATATCTCTGTTCTGATTTCAAATGTATATAATTTGTTGGAGTTTGATTCAGCCAGTTTTAAGATATTGGAATTTGTAACTTATTTTTCCTGGAGTTGCCTTGAAAACGTCGACGTTTCTAATAAACGTAACCCTAGCAATGAAACAATGTTAGTTACACATAAGTTAGTCTTCAATTGAAAATTAAACCGTATTGCAGAAATTAATTTACTTCTAAAATTATTTAAAACATCTATCAAATGGGTTATACGGAGGAAGATCGCACCCAACCCAACAAGTTACGGAACCTGTACGTGTTTGCCCGCAACAAATACTGTTGTCTGATTGTGTTTTGAGTTTGTCCAAGTTTTACACTTGCTACATTGGCCAGGAAGAAGGAAACGTAGCATTTCCTGCCCTACTGCAATATGGGCAATAATTTTCTATCGTGTTGGAGCGACCTAAAAGTAAATCTTGTGCATAAATACGGTAATTATTCGGTTCAAAATTGGTATCGTTCCTTGGTTGGAAATAATGTTTTCCTATAAACCTCATAACAAACACACCGCAACTGTGTCCATCTTTTTGTTTAGGGCATTTAACACTTTTTTGTTTCCATAAAGTGGTATCGACATTTAAATAAATCAGTATTTTCTTAAACAAGTTAAAGCACGTAGAATTTCTAGAACTACAACCACTATTCAAAACGTAAAATTCATTATTTTTACCGTAAATGAAATCTCCTGTCTTAATTAATTACAGTTTCAAAGGAAAGGAACACCAACTGCAGCGTCTATTTAACCAACACGTGTCCGAGTCAAGTTTTTGGTGCAGTTTTTGGTGTTTTTCTGTTGGGTGCAGTTTTTGGTGTTTTTCTGTTGGTGATTACAGTTTGTTCCACCAAATGATGGGCCTTCTTACAGGAGTATTTTTGGAGTGGAGTTTTAATAGTCCACTCCAAAAATTACTCCTACAAGAAGGCCCAGCATTTGGTGGAACAAACTGTAATCAATTATTTCTACCGTCAATAACAAGCAAAAACCAATGTTTTCAAATATTTTTAATATGTTTGGATAAATTTTATGTATTATTTTATGTCCTTGTGGCAAATCTGAGGATACGGAGTACAGTGTGATAACTGCCATATCTGATTCCATTCTGTTTGTGCCGATTTAACTGATGATGAAGTAAAACTTTCGGTTTGAAGAACTCAGAATGGCACTGTAAAATTGTGTCTTGCTTCTGAAAGAACAAAATATATCAAACACAAGCAAAAACTCAACTCGATCACATTGTCCTTTTTGTGGACAACATTTTGCCGAAAGGGGAATGAAAATACATATTGGACGGAAGCATCATGGAATGGAAGCTGAGAGCTCTACATGTAATTATAAAACTAATCCGATTCAAGCGTTAGCAGATATGAAGACGAATATTAAAGTTCTCAAACGGATCCCAAAAGGAGATCGCTTTGCAGCGGCTACAAAATTGTCTTCTTTGTTAGATAGTTGCATAAAGAAGAATAACGATGAATCCTGGATGAACATTTTTACTTTTGCCTTCACTTGTCTCTGTGTTCCCCAAAAAACGAAAAAGAGCAAATCCCTTGCTACAATGGTGACAGCAAATATAAAACGAACATCAACTAGCTCCACAACAATCAAATCAAATAATTCGACGTTAATTAGAAGATAAAAATCAAAAGTCGGGGAAGGTGATATCAATGGTGCTGTAAAACTTCTTTCTTCAAATGATTCCCTAGCTCCTCAAAATAAAAATACCTACGAAGATCTGCTAAGCAAACACCCTCCTCCATCCCGGCCACTTTGCCATCCTAGTCCACCCGCAGACGAAGAAACTTTATCCGTGACTGAGAAGGAAGTCAGAGATGCAATTTTAAGTTTCCCCAACGGATCCAGCTCTGGCTTAAATGGCCTGCGACCGCAACATATAGAAGATTTGATATCTCCTGAAAATGGCGATGCTGCTAAACGATTGCTCACGTCACTAACTAATTTCTGCAACTTCGCACTTTTGGGCAATATTAATGATAACATTATTCAACTATTTTATGGAGCTAACTTATACGCACTTAGAAAAAAAGACGGTGGAATTCGCCCAATAGCAGTCGGAATGACACTTCGTCGTTTGGTGGCAAAAATAGCATGTTTTTCGATTCGTCAACAAATAGGGGATTACCTTCGACCGAGACAACTTGGCTTTTCTACAAAAGCTGTCCTAAATATCGATTTCAAGAACGCCTTCAATACAATCAACCGTGATATCATGTTACATGCAGTTAAAACGATGGTGCCAGGCATTTTTGCTTTCCTCTGACAAGCCTACTTTCTACCAACCATTTTATCTTTTGGAAACTTAACTATTCCCTCATTATCAGGATGCCAACAAGGCGATCAGCTGGGCCAATGCTTTTCTGCATATCAATTCACCACATCAAGCTAACTTCCGAATTCATCTCCTTTTATCTTGATTACTGCCTTCTTGCTGGAGATCCCGAAACTGTCTTACAGGATTTCATTTCTCTAAAGGAAGGATCTGAAAATATTGGCTTATTTATGAATACATCAAAATGCGAACTTTTCTTTTGCGATGAAATAAATAGAGAAATTGAATCAGCCTTTAAAAATGCATCGCCAGGAATAATAGTAACTTCAGAACTTTCTCTACTTGGAGCCCCAATAAGCAATAGCATCATCAATCGCACGTTTGGAACAAAAAGATAGAAGAAATATCAGTTCTCTTTAAAAGAATCTCGGATTTTGACAATTACCATATCGCTTATTATCTACTTAAAAACTGCTTCGGTGTTCCAAAATTGACCTACCTATTACGCACATGTCCATTGTGGATGTACACGGAAATTCTTACGGATTTGGATTTTAAGATAAAGGAAACCCTTGAACAAATTTTAAATTGTCAATTAACCCCAAGCAATTGTCACTGGCATCTCTCCCAGTTCGTTACGGTGGAATAGGAATAAGAAAAATTGTGGATATTTCACTTCCAACATTCCTCTCGTCTGTGTATAATGTTTCCAAACTTGTCAATACGATATTGAATCTTAAAGATACCGACAAGCCAAAGATAACATATCACGACGAAGGTCTAATGGAATGGAATTTTAAAACAAATAATCTCAACGTGCCCAATTTCCCTTTCTTACAAAAAAGCTGGTATAGCCTTCTTATTCGCTTTAGCCTGGATAAGCCCAACACAACCTTGCCAAGTCAGAAAGCCATTTTTTTAGCTCTCCAGAAAACAGAATCTAATTCATGGCTAAATGCTCTTCCGTCTTTTACTGTTGGAACACTTTTGGACAATAACACCTTTCGAATATCAATCGGACTACGCATTGGGGCAAAACTATGCTAATCTCATATTTGTGTTTGTGGCGAGGACGTTGATGAATACGGACATCATGGCTTTAGTTGTTCAAGAAGCACTGGACAATACTCACGTCATCAAGAGCTAAACAACATCATCAGTCGTTCGCTTGCTTCTGTGAAAATTCCTTGTCACTTGGAACTGATAGGACTCTCAAGATCGGATGGCAAACGAGTTGATGGAATAACCCTTATTCCTTGGGAAAAAGGACAATGTTTAGTGTGGAATGCAACTTGCACTGACACATTAGCTCCATCACGGTTAAATGAATCGGCAACAACAGCGGGTCTGCAGCAAAAGTGCAGCCACAGCCAAGAGAAGAAAATATTTGCCAATCAATGAGTCTAATTTTCAATTTCTACCTTTTGCTGTTGAGACTATGGGACCATGGGCCAAAGAAGCTTTAACATTCGTAAATAAACTTGGGAAACTAATCATGGTCCAGTCAGGGGAACACCGCTCACGGTCATATCTTTATCAAAGGATTGGAATAGCTATCCGGCGTGGGAATGCAATATCAGTTATGGGGACATTTTCTTCTTCAGAATATTTATCAGAATTTTTACATCTTAAATACTATTTCTTAGTTACTAATTTACTAGTTTTGCAATAGTTCTTGATTTATTTAAATACTGTAAATTAATGTTGAATTGTCATTGTTAAATAAAAAATAAGTAAATGTTAATTTATAGGAAAAATAATAAATAACAACTCCTGCAATTACCAATACTTATATAATTTATTAATACAGTGACCGGCAAAGAGTTTGCATTAAATGGGAAAAATTTTTGTAATTCAGATATCCAAAAATATCTTTTGGCAAATGAATTCAACATATCGAATGACAAAATGTCATGTAACCACTGTCATGGCGGCAAATTTAAGTATATCCTTTAAATATGTAGAAAGTGAGGTTAGATGGCAAGATATTGAAAAATGCTTAAGAGAAAAGTTGTTCAGAATTAGATTATACGTATATGTGCAAAATTTCAAAAGAAAATAACAACTTTTCAAAAATATCAGTTTTCCGGCATTTTTTCCGGAAAAATATAACTAAACTTGATTCTAAAATGTTTCCTACTTGGAAAATCATTATAAAGTTTTTCTAATCCATCACTTTTGGTATCGTCTGATCTACTTTATCTTGGCGTTTCAGATCAAATACATCTTCAAAATTAATTGATTCATTTTTACATAAAATGTCTTCACTCTCGCTTACATTATTTTTCAAATTATTAAAATTTGTATGGTTATCTGATATACAGGGTTATTCACGGTATACGACATGGAATATTACAGCCAAACTATTTAATAAAATTTAAAAAATATATCTGGGATAGATAGAGATCTATCGGAGGAATATTTTAAAATTATTTTCGAAATATACAGGTGTTCCAAAATATACAGAGCGTATCAAAGTTGTGTTTTTTCTTATAGAATGTCCTGTATATTATCACATTTTCAGTTTCTACGAACAAAATAAGAAATGATTTTATAGAGGTTTGCCTTACTTAAACCTAAAGGTTTTTCAGATATTTTGTATTTTATGAAAAAGTCGTTACAACTTTGCCGATTCAAATCTCAGCAACTATTCTCTTTCTCCAAACTAAATTCGCACTGAAGTCTATCAATTGATCAGATTTTATGTAGAACTTGTGAAAAATTGATTATCATATACATGATATGTACAAAATAAGATTAAATAATGACATGTTTTGAGCCGCAGTAACTTGCTTAATTTAAATGGAATACTCTGTATTTTATATCAACAACAAATGTAAAATGTAATTATCTATCAAACAATGCTATAGTGTCCTATAGCTAAATGTTCAGGTTGTCATGAAAAATGCAAATTTTCATAATGAAGACTGATTTGTAACAATTTTAATATTCATCAAGTAAGCTATACAACTTTGACAGGTGAATATTATGTATATATCAAACGTCGACGTGACACATTATACACGATATGGAAATCCACCAAGAATATTCGAATGAAGACATACTAAATTTATTTTTATTCATCGAGAATGTAACAAGATTATTGAAAGAACTTGCCGTTTGCTTAACGAACTGCCTTCGCTGAAGTAGAAGTGCAAATGGTTCAAAAATCCACAATAGCTGAAGTTAACAGGAGAGTTTTATTGTGCTTAGAAAACCACGGACGGCATATCGAACAGTTGCTAAATTAATAATTAAATTAATTTGCTTCTATTTTTTGCAATGTATTTTATTTAGAGGCCATAAATGTAGATATCTCTCGTTAAGCAAACGGCAAGTTCTTTCAATAATCTTGTAACATTCTCCATGAAAAAAAATAAATTTAGTATGTCTTCATCGAATATTCTTGGTGGATTTCCATATCGTGTATAATGTGCCACGTCCCCGTTTACGAGTTTGATAAATAAGGCACATTGTTTTAATTTCCACAGGCCACTAGTCAGAAATTATTTAATAAAATAGAGAAATATTGTGTGTCGAATGTAAATACATCGATAGCAGGAAAATGGTAACAGATAGGTATAGGGTACTCTTATGAAGATTGAAAGACCATTTAATTTTCCATCACATAGAGCAACAAGATACAGGGTGTTCCTTTTAAAAAAATTGACTTTTGGGCAGTTGAAGTTAGTCAGATTTAGCCAAACATTTTAAACACCCTCTAAATAACGAGATGCCAATTACACATCATTTAAAAACTTAACAGTCCTCCTAAGTATAGCCCAAATTTTGTTACTATAACTTTCTTTTTCAATCATTGACAAGCGTTTGAAAACAATACTACAAAACCAATTTTTCTCAAAAAATGAGAATATCTCAAAACTATTGATTTTTCATATAGGTTGTGCTACACGAAAGTAACTCAGATTTTAGCGTAAAATCCAAATATACAAAAAAATATATCATTCCAGTTAAAATAAGAAAGTTGTTAGCCACTTCCGGTGTAACCGGAAGTACTAGAAACTGAAATATGTTAATTAAATAGAACTTTTCGAGCAATCCCCTATTCCAAATTTTTAAACAAATATTTCAACGGGAAGTCCATAAACTTCTAATGAACGGGTTAGCTGAATCACCCTGTATAATTGAGAAAAGCATCGCATTCCAAAAATTAACTCGCTCCAGTGCGAAGACGCCATAATTTTCGGCAATTAAGCGAGTTTGATAGGGGTAGAATCGTGGGATTGCGTGAGGCTGGTTTGTCTATGAGAGATATAACCGCTAGAACGCAACGGAGTTTAAACACTGTGGCAGTCTGTGTTCGGGCATGGAATCAAGAGGATCAAAAGGGCCGTACACGAAGAGCGAGAGGTACAGGACGTCGTCGAAGAACCACAGAACGCGAAGATCACCGTCTTAGACTATTGGCTTTACGGGACCGCTTCTCTTCTACACGGGCGATTGAGGACCAGTGGTTTGAAGAACATGGAAGACCGATTGGGATGCGAACCGTTTATAGATGGATAAGAACCTTTGGGCTCTTTTCATACCGTCCCCTTTTTGTTTACCACTGACTCAGAGCATCGACGTTATCGTCTTGCGTGGTGTAGAGAACGGGCAAATTGGGACCAAGAATAGAATTCAATTGTCTTTAGTGATGAATCAGATTCTGTTTGGGTATGCATGACGGTCGTGCAAGGTTAAGAAGACGGCGCAGTGAAAGACAAGTCCCCAATTTTCTGTGAATAGGCATGTGCACCACACAGTTGGAGTTATGGTATGGGGAGCTATTACTATTGGAAGTAGGTCACCTTTGGTTTTCATTAAAGGTAACATGACCGCTGCGCGCTACATCCAGGAGGTCGTAGACTTCCATATTGTACCTTATGTTCAGACCATCCCCAACAGCACATTCCAACAAGACAACGCACGACCTCTTGTTGCTAGGGTTTCTTTGGCTCATTTTGAGGCCAATCAAATTGCTTTGTTGCCTTGGCCACCAAGACCTCCCGATCTTTCGCCGATCGAGCACGTCTGGGATATTATGGGAAGAAGATTACTCAATTTACCTCACCCTGCACAAACTCTAGCGGCTTTGCAGCATCAGATACAGATAGCATGGGATGAGATACCTCAAGAAGAAATCGATCACTTTATTAGAAGTATGCCCAGACGTGTTAATGAGTGCACAAGACATCGTGGTGGAGCAACACATTATTAAGTTTTTTGAAGAAGTTAACAGTTTAATTTTTATCAAATTGTGATCGTTTACTAATCTAATTCGTATACACTAGTATACCAAAAATTGTTCAAATAAATTCATTATTACTGGGTGTTCTTCTTTCTATGTCACTTAGTATAGTTTGGGATCCGCGGAATTCGTATTCATTGGTGGCAATAATGTGCTGAAAGTAAAATAATTTGAACTGTGTAATTATGTATGTAGTAAACTATAAACATTTTTGCAGAATCATTGTTTTATTGGAATGCGAAACCAATTTGAAAGATTGATGGGTACCATATAAGGCCTATGAGGCACGTATTTGGCTGATAACTATCCCACATAGGGGTCATAGAAACATTTAATAATAATAATAATAATAATAATAATAATAAATATATCAGACGTTTGAAAAGTCGTAAGTATGTTACATATACCCTTCTTACAGGCTGATTATTAATTCCGACATTTTTAGAGAGATAACTGTTATCGATATTGAGTGGGAGTTTGATGCATCATTTTTTGAAAAGGTATACGCCAAACTTTTTGATTATATTTATTTATTAACATAATTGTTTCGTACGGATGGTATTCGCTTGGACAGGGAGGGTCTTCGTCGGCTCTGGGGTAAGATGAATGAGCACACCAAAATAATTGTTAAAGTTTCTTTTTATTGTTGTACCTATTTAACATTTACGTTTATTATTTATTATTATTTCAGCGTTTTTGTTTTAAATCCAAATTAAGGTTTGCGTCTCATAGGGATTACCGTGTTTTTTTCAAAATTGATAGGAGGGTTGTTTATCCTTCATTAAGTAGGAAGGAAGGGGTGGAATTTCTGCATAGTTGAAACCGCTTTTAAATTATTACAATTGTTTACTGTTAAATTTGAAATCGAGTACCTTTAGTAATACTGTAGAAGATTGCAATAATCTACAATCAATACGTTTTCCAATTGAAATGTTTGCTTTCCACAATTAATAAAGCGAGTTTTACCTTCTAAGTATGTAATTTCCGGTAATTAGTAAATCGGTAATATAGTTTTTGAAATAAAGAGGGCGTGGAACGACACTTGTGCATTGATGCGGCTAACTTTGACGTCGATTTATTATATCTAATGAAAAAACATTAAAATCTGTCTAGAAACGAAGCGTAGTAATAAATCCACATATTTAACAGATTCCAATGGGGTACCGATGTATTGATACTTTTTCAAAAGGGGTTTAAAATATAGAAGATGTGTAACATTTCATCATTAATTAATTATTTTGACACATTTCATCTTATTAAATGTTCAAATTGACCTCCACCTACTTCCATGCAATGGTATAAACTACTGACTGTAATAAACTGAAATTTGACACATGGGTTTGTCTAAACATTTCGGTTTATTATAGTCACTAGTTTTTGAGGTATTCTAAAAAAATTTAATTTTTTTTTAAGTTTACCACCCTGTAACTTTTTAACAAAGCTTTCCTGATAAAAACTTTATATGAAAAACCCAATTTCAAATTTTTATCAAATAATACGTGGGTTTATTTTTAGCCACCACTAGTGAATCACCTTGTTTATCAGAAATTGCTAATATCATTATCGATCACATTTTTAGAAATTTTAACTAATTAATTACTAATAATTGAACTAGAAAGTATGTACTGTATTTGGAATGACATTTTAATAGATTTTTATGTGTTCTTAATGATATAATTAGGGGAGAAATATGGTATGTAGTTATAACGAAAGCCTAACTAATGATTATTGTCATATCCATATAACTATTGTGCTCAATGTGTACAATTATTTGAAATGCCATAATCCGTTGAAAACAGTTCAAGAGACAGTTGATATATGTTCACATATGACTGGCATTGGAAAAACAACAATATTCAGACTTTTGCGTGAAGACAAAGTTTCTGTGCGTGAGCCTAGTTTATCTCATGGTAGAAAAAAAACTGAAATACCCGAATATGTGAAAAGTATATTAGAAGAATTGCATTCGTTTTATTTTAAAAAGAAATACCCACATTAAATAAAATTGTGTCAGTTGTGAAGAGGAAGAGGGTATACCCAATTTAAGTAGAACAATGTTGTGGCAAGTTTTGCACGAATTGAATTTTTTCATGGGAAAAAATGAATAGGAAATCAGCTCTCATTGATAAGGAAGAAATTGTATGTTGGAGAAGAAATTACCTACGAAATATCTCTAAATTAAGTTCTGAAGGCAAGAAAATTTATTATTTAGACGAAACGTGGGTAAAATGAAGGTTATACTGTGGGAAAATGTGGCAAGACAAAATGTAACCAGTGGACGACAGGCTTTTAGAAGGAATTGTCTACAGGTTTAAGACCTCCTTCAGGAAAAGGGCGACGCTTAATTATTACGCATACAGGAAGTGGCGAAGGCTTTGTAGAGGGAGATTTACTGCTATTTGAATCGAAAAATTCCGGTGATTACCACGAGGATATAAATGGGGATGTTTTTGAGGAATATTTTGAACCAATGTTAGATTTAATATCAAAGGGTTCCGTAATTGTTACGAACAATGCCAGCTACCATTCCAGACAAATCGAACGTTTACCTACAACTTCCTGGAAAAAACACATTATAATGGAATGGCTTTCCTTAAAAAATATTGCTTTCGAAAATGGTATGGTAAAAAGGGAACTACTAAGTCTAGTACAAGGTGTTAGGACTAAGTTTAAAAGATATGCAGTTGACGAAATGGCAGCAAAACGTGATATTTTTGTTCTACGCTTACCGCCATACCATTGTGAATTAAACCCTATAGAATTAATATGGGCGCAGGTGAAGGGTGCAGTAGCGAGAAATAATACCACGTTTAAATTAAGTGACTTTCGACAACTTTTAATGACTTCTTTAAGTTATTTGACTGCGGAAAATGGAAAAAGTGTATAGAACACGTAATGAAAGAGGAACAAAAAATGTGGGAACATGACAATTTAATAGAAGTTACTAAATGATACTTCTTCCGAAGAAACAGATGAATTTTCGGAATAACTGTATTTCAAAATTATATATTTATTATTTTTCCTATAAATTTAGTTTGTTCTTGCTATATTTTATTATACCTTAAATTTTCAAACTCTATAAAATGGTTTCTAACAAACGATGTGTTTTATAATTACAATGATATGTTTAAAATTACTTTCAATAAAACGCAAACGTAATTTTTTTTGTCAGCAAAACCCATGTACACGCCTATGATCTTTAGTTTAGATCTCAAGAACATGTATGTCCCATTGTTAACGGATTAGGAGCTATTCCTAAATAACTTAATAAACCTACAGTTTGAATATGATGTACCCTCCAGTAGGGAATATAGTTGACAGCACGCATTTGTACAATAGTGAACTTACACTCGAGATCTCTCACTCCTGAAGAGTCCCAAAAAGACGAAACAGCTGTCTTGTGATTCTCAGTGTTTGTTTGCTATTGTACAACCTCTTGCGAATTTACAGCAGGCGATTCGAGATTTTTTTTTGCTAATGCTTATGTTGGCTATAATTATCGAAGGATCGACTTATGTAACTGCTTTTACATACCTGTCGACAAAGTTGCTTACGTACGTGATCGCTAACACGAGTCGACACTAGATGTCGCAAAACTTACAGTTTAAATAACTTACGTTGTAGCACTATAGTATGGAAGCGGTATATTCTAAAACTAGTTTTAAAATCTTTTATGTATTTCATACAAAATCTTGTACCGCTTATATGTAAAATAAATGAACTATTTTAATTTATTACTTCGCTTCGTTTCTGGACAGACTTTAACGTATATTTTTTATACTCAACTATTTATTTGCACAGTTTTATGTTTCGCCCAGTTACTTCGCTAAGTATGTATAATTATTGCTCTATAAAAATTTAACATGCTAAGTAAAAAATATAATCTTGGTTAACAATTCAATTGTTATATATTTAAAAATGTGTCATAGTAAATAACTATATTTCTCAGGTTTATTCATTTTTTGCTAAGTTCATATTAATATCTTCAAGTAATAAAGTCAGAAATATTTAGTAGAATGCGTAGTAAATATAATGGATGCAAAGTAGAATAAATTAACGCTAGGCAGATATAACGCATGCCCAGTAGAGTGCGTTAAATGTAAATAAACGTGTCTTGTTTTGTAGTGTGATCGGTGGTGAACGGTGTTGGTTGGTAGGTTACAGTTATTACAATTTTATTCTTAAACCAGTTGGGAATGCGCAAGCTTGCATTGCCGGGATGAACAAAAGAACTGCTTATTTAGCTTAAAAATTTATTTTAATGATTAATTTGAAAAAAAATTTGTTCGAAAAATTTGACTGGAAATTTTTTTAAAATTTTTTTCGGGAGCCGATTTGACCACTTTGCCGATGAGATAGACAAAAAATGATCGAAGCAAAAATGTCTTAGATTTTGGTGTTCTATAGGAATCCGAAAGAAAATTTTCAAAAATGTCAACAGGAAAAAAGCTACGGACATCCAGACAGACAGACAGACAGGCAGAACTTTGTGAATTCATAAGATGAACTTTTGTTCTTTTGTTCATCGAAAATTACATGTTTTCGTGTGATTTGGGGTAAACGGTGTTGGTTGGTAGATCTGATCGGGGGTGAACGGTGTTGGTTGGTATGTTACAGTTATTACAATTTTCTTCTTAAAAATTACATGTTTTCATGTGATTTGGAGTAAACGGCCGTATTTCAATAAATTTGCCATTCGTTCAATTTTCAATCGATAAATTGCATTTCAGTTAATTTTTTCGGTAAATAAACGTTTGATATGTTTTGAAATGATGCTTTAATTTTTGTATACATAGCTTCCATTATTTTTATCGAGCAAACTTGTTCAAATACTTTGCAATTTGTCTGAATTATACATTGACATATTTACTAAGCGTCCAATTTATCTATCTAGCAAAAAGTATTAAAAATTTAGCATTTTGATATTGTGATACATTACCTTTCTAAAATATATACTTAGAAAAACAACTTAGCAAATAAATAATATACATGACAACTCGAATTATTTAGTTTACAAAACAGTAAAAAATATATAGCAAATAATTACGATTAGTATTTTTTTCAAATCTCCATCGGCTTATAAATTTTTAAGAAATAACTTAAATTTATATGACCATCTGAAAAAACTATTTACAATTGGCTAAGAATTATACATTTAAAAACAGGGCTAAATACAAAGTTAGTAGAACAGCTATCCGAAAAGGCTAAAAGTATGAATGAGAAACAAAAAGAATATGTTCTGTTAATGAACGAAATATCGTTAAAAAAAGATTTAAAAATTAATTGGAGATTAGACGAAATTGAGGGTTATGAAAACTTAGGAAATTTGGGCAAGTTTGATAAAATAGCTAATTCTGCACTTTATTTTATCTGATATGACTTATTTATAAATAGAAAGGTTCCGTTTTGTTTACTACCTTAGGGTCGGTCCAATACTAAAGGATACATTAAAGCAAATGGTTGAAGAAGTTATAGTAAAATTGTTGGCTATTGCTATAAAGTCGAGAGCAATTGTTTGTGTGAAGGGTTTTGCAGAGTGGTTGAAAGGTATTTCAATAGAACGAAATGTTTTGTTTAAAAGTACAATGGTAACTATATTAATGACCTAGAGCACACAGCACGGTTATACATGTAAAGTACACGGAGAACGAACGCTAACTCACTAACCAAACATAACGCATGCGCCTACAGTTTAAAAATAATTATCCAACAGTTTGCGATCAAGGATCTAATAATAGAGGCGCATTTGCACTTTTGGGAGCCAACAAAGAAGCTCATATTTTTTATCAATAAGTGTAAAATTTATGCCCTGTATGATGTAACTCATTTAATCAAATCTGTTAGGAACAATACCTTTATGAATCCCAAGTAAAAAATAAAAAAAACCGTGGCACGATATTCGACAGGTATATGAGATAGATAAAGCAACACAACAAAAGAGCTCTCGCCAAAATTTCTGATATATACATTTTCAGCACTTGTTATAAGGACATCGATTTCTTTGTTTTTAATGAAATTTAAAAAAAGTTTAAACCAATTTTCTTAATTTCACAATACCCCTTGGTCCTCTAACAACGATTATCTCAAATCAAAAAAATGTGGAAAACCGAAATCTTAGATTTTTGAATGCCCAAACAAATGAAATACTCATTTTTAAAAATTTTTAACCGTAACATAAAATGTTCTCCCTTAAATGTGCCTACCCCCTTCCTTTTAAATTTATTGTTGTCATTTTAGAGATAAGAAAGAGTAGAACGTTCAAATCAGCAGAAGGTTGCAAATTTTAAAGAAATTTAATAAATAATTGCAGTCAGAATTTTAAAAAATCGATGTTTTTAAAAAAAATTAAGATGGCTGTAGCTCGAAGAGGGTGTATTTTAGGACACATGTTTATACTCTTGTTTATAGAAAACAGAAGTCTTATTTTCATCTCAAAAATACGCCATTAAAATATTTGTACTGAATCTGGAAACACCCTGTATGTTCATAAAACTTCAGAGAAAAACATCAACCCAAGTAATTGCGAAGTCGATGAAGATATGGCATTGATTATATTAGTTACTGGTTTTTAATTTGGTAAACTTTATATACTTAATAAAACGGTAACTTTATAATCAATAATATAACTTAGACGACTATTCAGTCAATTTTCAATCTTAATTTATGTTTCTTTCTATTTCAGAATGGAATAACTTATTTGAGAAACCAAAAAATCAACTTTTTTTTAAATATTTTTATTAAATATTTCTGCATTTTTGTTAAAAAAAACTTAAAAAACATAATTAGTACTTACTTTCTTATTATCTCAAGACTATATTTATGAGACTTATCGTGTTTCTCAAATAAGTGATTCAATTGTTTTGACATCTTGATAAAATGAAAATTTGAAACTAAAAATACAAATTTAATGTTCAACATTTTATTTCTTTAAGTACCTTCAACAAAAATTAATTTTAATAATATTGTGTCAGCATAAAAATAAATAATAAGCAATCGAAAATAATACTAAATACAATTAAAACGTCATTATTAAGTATATTTACTTTTTTCAAGCTTATCCCAATATTCTTGCGTCTGCATTTCCGCCAGTCTAGAAAGGGTTCTATCAAAAGCAAAAATTTCTTCATCTCCAGTGAAAATACTGGCTGTAGCGTCTGTTTGATTTTTGTCAATTTGTAGATCATCCATTAACACTCTGCTTTCATCATCATTCTCTACTTTTTCAGTAGAAAATAACTGTTTAATCGGCACATCAGATGACAACATGATTCTAGTTTTATGATTGTACAATGAATCAATCAGGGTTATAAACCTTCTCGCTTGAGATTTAAGTTTAAGATTAAGTTGAGGCACACCTCGAATAATGATTGTATGAAAAAATTGAGTTAAATGTATGTAATCGTTGGCTCCTAAGGGCCTATCACAGAGTTCTTGAAATGTAGTATCCAAAACGCCCCCACACGCTTTTGTAAATGTTACATTTCTACCTAAGATAGTAAAGACTTTCGGCCTCACAACATCATTTTCTCTCGAAATCAAGAATTTAAATATTCTATCCAGATGGTCTTCTCCCTTGTAGTCAGATTTTAAAAAGTAACGCTTTTGTCCTATGATGCCTTTTTGTCTGTAGTCGATTCCAGAGTCTAGATTAATAATTTTACAATTATCCTGTAACACTTTAATAAAAGGCACAAAATTTGAACGTTGCAAACCATTTTTATACAAATCTTCTGGAGCTCTGTTACTTGTAGCAATGACTACTACTCCATCTTGAAATAGTTGCGTAAATAATCTTTTTCAATATCATCGCATCTGCAATATCAGTAACTTGAAACTCATCAAAACAAATCAACCAAGCTCGACTACTTATTTTATCTGCAACAGGAGGTATAGGGTCATATCTCTGTGTCTTTGGCATAAATTGTTTGCATTCGTGAATCTTCTGATGCACATCTACCATAAAAGAATGAAAATGTACTCTAGTTTTTCTATCTAAATCACAACAATTATGAAAAATATCCATAAGCATAGTTTTACCTCCTCCAACTGCTCCGTGAATGTACAAACCTTTCGGAACTTTTTGTTTTCCTCCAAACAATTTGTTAAATATTCCGTAATCTCCCGGATTATAACTTTCCACTTGCTCGTAAATTTCTTGCAGAGCTTCACACACTTTTACTTGAACAGGATCTGGCATTAACTCACCTCTATCGATTTTTTCGTACAAAGCATCTAAGGGCCCAAACTTAAGGGTGTCATCTACCCTCGCTTTAATTGAAAAACGCATTTTTTGGACAAAAAAGACACATTTTAGATGTTGCACAATTCTTCGAGCCATTTTGTTACTATTCTGTCACATATTTTAACGTGAAATACGATTACATGTGTGTGATAAAAAACATCATTTACGTAATCTTTTGAATTTATGATCACGAGAAAATTCAGGGAATTCCATAACATAACCTTTCACGCCAAGCATTCTAACCTGTAACCCAAAACAAAATTCTTTTGACCACAACAGGAAAATTGTAAAATGCCAAAAGGGAAAACGAAGATGGAAAGGAACAACAGAAAGGTAGGTTAATCTTCCCAAATACTTTCTAGATGTATATTGTGCTTTCAGGGTTTACCATTTTTCCTTTTTAGATTCCTGCATCACATCATGGTAATTCGATGAGATCCAGACAAGAATACAAAAAAAATTATATGGCAGATAAACAAATTCAAACATTTAGTATAAATAAGCAAAGTAGACCGATAACTCATCAAACATTGTTTCTAAAAAAAAACAAATGTAAAAAAACGGAAGATAATCCTTTATCAAAGTCGGCTTACGTTTCCAAACCTAAAATATCAAAAAATTACCAATCTGTAAGGGAAAAGATGCTTCAAAAATTGAAATCAGCACAATTTCGTTATTTAAATGAAAAAATGTATACAAAAATAGGGGCGGATGCGAAAAGTATTTTGAAAAAGATCCAGAAACTTATGCTGCCTATCATGAAGGATACAACCAGCAGGTTTCCAAATGGCCATTAAATCCGATTGACGTAATTATACGTAAAATTAGAAAGATGTACTATTTGGTGTATAATGCAATTAACTGTATTAAAAATCTGTTTACTTGTAGGCCACAAAAATTTGTAATTGCAGATTTGGGTTGTGGGGAAGCAAAGTTGGCTAAATCCACCTCTCAGACTGTACACAGTTTTGATTTGGTAGCTGTGGATGAACGGGTAAAAGCATGTGACATGGCACATGTACCGTTAAAAGATTCTAGTGTTGACATTGTAGTTTTTTGTTTATCACTTATGGGTACCAATTTAAGGACTACATACTAGAAGCTAAACAATTTTAAAGACCAAGTACGTCAAAATGACTTAATTTAAATTTTTAACTTTTGTTTACAGAGGTAAGCTGCTGATAGCAGAAGTAGAAAGTCGGTTTGAAGATGTCAATGCTTTCATCAAGAGTATGCATTTTTACGGATTCATTAACACATCAAAGGATTTTTCTCACAACTTGTTTTTCTTTTTAGACTTTGTTAAACAATTTGATGTAACACGTAGCAATTGCCAGACATTAACCTTAAACCATGTTTGTACAAAAGCGATAATTTATAATAAAAGATAATTCATTAAATGCTCTCAGAGGTCATCTTGCCTTATGCTGATATGACAAAGTTACCGCATTTTTATTTACCTTTACTTCTTCTTTTGCTTAATTTGAAAATTGCAAAGATTGTTATCCCTCTAGACTTACTTTATCTTTAGCCGATAGAATATATTTTTAAATTTAACAACCAACTAGTAATTGGTTGTTAAAACAAAAACTTGGTAACAGAAATAATCTTCAGACAATATAAATTAAGAAATATCATTTGACCCCAGATACAGACTATATTATAAATATATTTTTCGTTTTGGTCAATTAGCAACTGAACCTCCAAGATGAATGCAGCTTCGTTTTTTATTTTTCTCTTAAGTGCTTCGGTATATGGGCATCATGAACACCACATAGGTATGTTTTGTCTATACCTGTTTCTATTCTAACTCGATTTGTTTAGGTTTTTTTGGCAGGATTACTCAGAAAACAGTCTCACACATGCCGTAAAAGGGGGGAAAGATAGTGATGGCAAAGTAACGTACATTGGACAAGTGAAGCACACCGTAAACGATAAGGAAGTGGTAACGCCAGGAATAATATACCCGGATGATAATTTGATGATTTACGAATTGGAAAAAAAACCTCATAAGGTTAACGAAAATTTTAAGGTAAGGTTTTCAATGCATTAAAGATCAATTTCATGATTGTGTTACAGATTCTATGCACCCATTACCCAGATCACATGGAATGGCTTTCTACAACCGCACCAAATGTTGAACAACTTTCACATGAAAAGGAATTAGTACAAGGAGGTATTGACGTACATAATCATAAAATTTATATTGGAAAAGTACAAACAAGCGACGAAGTGCTTATTGGAAAAGTTGTAGTTGGCGACAACAACGAAGCTGGATTCCATGCATTATCAAATGTGGGATACACTCACAAGACCTCTTTCGAAATACTTGCTCACATTATGAAACATTAAATACCATTGAACCGAAAAAATGTTAATTAGTAACAAAATAATACATAGTGAAACTGAAATTAATTATTTGTTGTCAATTCCGTCCAAAACATCTTCCGCTTCTTCCCTTAAATTTTCCACCTTCTCTAACAGCAACATCTGGATATAAAACACAAGGTACATACAAAAAATCAAACATAATATTTTACCTTAGCCGCTGCTATGAGTTGATTAGCAACTTTGCGTGACATAAATTCAATCGCTTTGACTAAATCTGTGGGATCGGCCTTCGCAATACTTTGCAGATTTTTAAAACCAGCTTGAAATAGTTGCTTCGCACGTGCCTGCATTTTAGGGAGTTCGATCAATCATTATAGTTTTATATCGCTCACCTGTTTTACGGCAGGTAGTTCCATTAAAGGCAATAACTCTTTGCAACAACAATGCGCCAACCGTTGACTCATTCCTCTCAATAGATAAACAAATGCCCAAAACTCTTCCAATTGCTCGCAAAACATTACAACATTTGTAGCAAAGGTAGCAGCATTAGTCATCAAATTTTGTACTATGCCTCGATTGACCTTTAAAAACCGAATTTAAATATAAATAACAAATGATAAAGGTCAAATTGTAACAAATAATTAAAGCAATTTTATTGAAATTAAGAATTGATATATCCACTAAAATAATTTTATTCATAATCACATTATAATAGAAATTTAATCCAGTAGAAATAATTTATTATACTAGTGGCATAATCTAAAATATATAGCAACGACTCAACATCTCCCTATACTTTTTCAAATCAATTTTTGATGAAATCTGATCCTAAATGAGTGTGATTGTGGATTTCAAAAATATAATAATATTACAGTAATATTAATATAGGTAGTTACAATAAATAACAATTATGTTTACTCCATTGTGTGATATCACTATTACTGTATGTACTCGGTTTCATGTGTCAAAAATTCATTACCTGATATTTTTCTGATACATCCATGACGGACACTTCGTTCCATAATTCGTAAAGCATCAAAGACATGTAGAAACGATTAAGAACGTTCTCGGAAACACTCTATAAAATTAAAAAATAAGAAATGTCGACAATAACTAGTATAAACTTTCTACTTTAATAGGTTGGTTAGTCAACATGCGAACCATGCAAGATTCATTTATATCCAAAATGTTGGCAGTTTTTTCTTTCTTCTATACCCAATTGAGTCATCTACGAATATTGTTATATTATAAAGTTATTGTTATATTCAATAAGTTCATACTTACAATGTAATGAAATTGATTCTTGTCGGTTTAATTAATTCAACTAAACTGTATGGAGTCACCAAATATAAGAGATGCAAACAGTTCACCAACACCAAACTATCTTTGGCTTTAGTTAAGTCGTCATACAACAATTGTGCTTCTCGCAGTTGAGGTTCCCTTTCATTGCGGCGCCACCTAATTTACTTACAACAAATTTCGTTCTACTATCTATGCCAACCGCCTTTTTCCTTTGACCTAAATCCTTTTGTGTGATTGTATAATACTAAAAACTACAATTACTCAAGGCACCACTTGACAAAATAACTTACGGAAGAATTTAAACTGTTGGAGTTAGAAGTTGTATCTATGTGAACAGCCCCAGACTTCACCAAATTGTTAATTACTTTACGTAATACACTCTCAACATTCGTGTCCAATTTGTCTTGCTGTACAGCAAACAATGTTTTGTTGACTACCATTTTCAACCGACTTTTAGTATTTGCTGTACCTAAAGTGATGCAACTTAAAAATAAGTGTCTACAAAGTTTTTGTTAATAAAACTTTTAGGTTTTTTAAATGCTATTACATCAAGCGTGAGCAGTCGCCTTCGTGCAATCTGGATAAAGTTTGATCCATCGGTGACAAAGCAACTCTTTTACTTTTGGAAGCTCATCTGGATTACACAACAAAAAGCTTTCACCTATTTCTCCAAAACCTGCCCTTCCCGCTCTTCCAATCATTTGCTTATATCTCGATAAATTAATAAAATCTTGAGCTATGTAAGGTTTTCTAACAATTACTCGTTTAGCTGGTAAATTGACTCCCGCTGCTAAAGTTGATGTGCAACAAATTACACACAAAATACCGGATCTGTATGCATCTTCTATAAGCTTTCTCTCTTCAGCAGTTAAACCTATTTCAAAAATGTAAGAAAAATAGGTGTGGTATCACAAAAACATACCAGAATGATGATATGCAATACCGAAGGGGATGGAGGCCTTCAAAATATTGCAGATAGTCCCGACGTCGTTGTTCAAAGCACTTAATAGTTGCTTTCTCTCTTTACTCTTAAACTCCTTCAAATTACTGTAAAAACAATAATAAAACAAAAGTTACGTAAGTATCTATAAACTTACGCGCTAAAAACTTTACACAGAAGTTTCGCCACATTCTCGCAATTTTTTTTTGTTGGACAAAATACTAAACAGGAGCCATTGGGGAGGGTTTCCATCACCAGACCACCTATGTGGTCGGGGTCAATTTGATTCAATTTTTCTGAATACTAAAACCTATATATTATTAATGTGGGAAATAATGTATGAACAAGGCTTGCATCAAAATTTGTATCCCGACAGACTTCAAAAATATGATTCGCGTCAGCTAGATAATTTACTTTTGCTATTTTCCTGCCACATTTTATGTATTCAGTTAATTCAACTGGTCGAAAATTCCGCTTATATACTTGTGCATTTAAAAACTGACTGATATCGAATAAGTTGCCTATAGTAGCGCTCATACCTACTATTTGTACACAGTCTAAAATTAAGATTCAGACAGTTGATCAAAATTTAACTTGTAGGTAATCACCTGTAATAAACATCAGTTTGGTTAATAGAGCTTCTAGAGTCGGGCCTCTTTGGCTATCGCCAATCAAATGCAATTCATCAATCACTACTAAACCTAATTCTTCCAATCGGCCGTTCTCAAATAGACTGTTAATAAGACCCAAAGCTTTTTCGGTAGTCGCTACATATACGCAATTCTTATGCCTGCGTTTTTTTGGAGGATAATTGCCTTTACCCGCAGCGTACTCCTCCACCAAAAAGTCAAGTTCTACTGCCAAAGAAGAGAGTGACCATACTTTCTCTTGAACAATGGAAACGTATGGAAGCACGAATATTGCATTATGTTTTCTGCATAGAATCTCACGCAGAATTAAAATTTCCGCTACCAACGTCTTTCCGCCGCTTGTGGGTAAAGAATAAATTAAATTTTTTCTTTCCTTAACAGCCGGAAGATTTAAACATTCGATCTGCCAATCTGAAACGAAATGTTTTAGGAGTAAATATTTTAAACATGCAATATATGGAACCATAAAGTTCGTTAATTCCTTTTAACTTTTTTAAAAGTTCACCCACTTGGCTAGGTAGTCCATAAAAACTTCCTAATTCTTTAAAAATCGGTAAGTTTGACAACAAAGTACAGTTTGAGAGACTTTTTACACATATAGATTTATTTATGTTATCTTTCAAAGCCTTTTCTTATAATATCACCAATGCTAGTATTATTATCTTGAGTAAAGTTTATTAAAAAGTCTTCATTTATTAATGAATCATTAGTCCAACTTTCATTTTGACGTCCAAACTGACAGATAGACTGTTCAATGTTTTCAAATAACTGAGATATTTTAAACCGGTATTGAGTGGACTTTAACAGTTGAGTTAGTTGTTGTTCTAGAGTGACTTCTTTTCTTAAAACTGAATCCGTAACTTCATCTTTGTTTTGCTCAAGTTTTACAACACTACTACATTGTTGAGCTGGTTTGCTTTGAGGTACGGATGACAACTCGTCACATTTTGGTTGTTTAAACAGACCATCGTCCTTTTCTAAAGATTTTCGTTTATTATCATTTGATACATTGTGCTTTTTTTCTTCACGTTTTATATCTTCATCAAGTTGTTTTATTTGAGTTGAATTACAAAACTGTGAAAAATGATCTAAAACTGCAACTTTGGTTGGTGCTATAAATAAAAAAATTAAAAAGACGAAATTATTATACGAAGCTTACTACCGTTTGATTCATTTTTGAGAAGAAATGTAAAAGAATCATCTTTTCATTGTTTAAAGATAGTTGATCCTCATTTGAAGTTAATACTTCAGTCGACTGCTGATACTTTTTTTCTACTACAGTAAGATTTGGGTTAATTATAAGTAAAGTACATTAAAATAAGAAAAAATCTTTCAATAAAAAAATCTGCCAATCAATATCATACTAACTATATTTATTATACCTGCTTATGTGATTTTTGTTTGGCTTTTAATGGCTAATTGTTCCAAAAGTTAAACCCTGCTTAAAAACTTAGATACAATTGCTAAAACCATGTCAATGATTGTTTTGAAGGCACCGCTTAAGTTACAACCAGCCCTAAATACTTTGTTATAAATTACCAAAATATTTTTGCGAAGATAAAGATAGAGCTGCCCAATTCCTTCGGCTTTTGGAAGTTTTCTGTAGAATGTTTGAGTTTGTAATATCTCTCTCGATCTCATCTAAATTATCTGGTTTGAAGAATGTGTCTTCAAAGCTCGTCATTGTTTATCTAACAAAAAATATCATCATAAATTGCGTGTTTGTCGAATTCGACAAATTTATACAAGACCATCAAAAAGTCTGCAATTCAATGTAGACTAAAAGAAGAAATATATCAACCGTCTCTTAATTCCTACATATACACCGCTGGAGTCTTTATTACTACACTATATACTTTGGGCCTTCAACCGTACATTCACAAGCAATTCACTATCTAAGCATGGGAAAGACATACAATATATTTGAAACTATTATAACCTCGGACTTCGGAGTATAGAAATCTTTGAAATTAGTTTTAAGCGTTGTTGGTACACCTGACAAGCGTACAAGCAAAGAATATTAACTACGATAAAGAAGCGGCACTTGTCAATTTAAATATTGACGTTGGGCCATTTTGAAACTACAAATCCCTGCAAGAATAATATATGATCTGAATTTGTTTTATGTAAATATACTCTTTGTGGAATATATCGGTTGTGATTTTTTTCTTTTCGTTGAGAATACGTATGTTTGAACAAGAAAAGAATGGACCGCATGGGGATCTTGAAAACGGTAAAAGATACAAGGTCGCTCAAATTGCAAAAAAGTTTGGAAATTTAAACTATTTCTAACAAAATTAGGTTCTAAACAATTATGTGTGACACATTGTTGAATTTGTAATAAACAACACTACCAAATACAGGTGTTTTTGTATGCGACCACATAAAAAATAAAAAGTTGTTGATGGTTTCTCGGAGATGAAATATACCATTTTCTAAAACTCTAAAAATGTTAATGAAAAAGTGTTTCTAGATTTTTAATATTATTAAAATAAGCGCAAAAATACGAAAAAAAAGAATCCAAAATAGTTATTTATGTATTATACAACGTTTTATTTTCCACTTAAAATATGAAAATTCATTAATAAAATACTACTACAAACACTTCATGTGAATGAAACGCGGCTGCTTTGTCTATGTACTTTGTTTTGTATCTATGACAATTTGTTTATTTTAAAAATAAAAGTATTAAACCTCGCGTGAGATAGACAGCGAAATTTCGGAAAAAGTGTACGAAAGAGCGTTAAAAGCTGATGGGGAGTTGCTTTCTAAAAAGTCACGGCCACTGTACGAGAGAGAGCTCCAGAAATTTGAAGACTGGAAAAAGAAAAATTCTGTCACAACTGTCAGTGAAACAGTTTTAATGGGGTATTTCCAGGAATTGGTGCGTATTTTTAGTTGAATTTTTATTAATCTTATTAATGGTATATATTTTTAGTCAGAATTATTTACCTCGAATTCCTTATGGTCTAAATACTCCATGTTGAAGGCCACATTATTAGTATACAACAAACTAGACATAGGAAAGTTCAACCGGCTGGAGGCATTCCTGAAGCAAACTTCAAAAGGATACATTCTGAGAAAGTCTAAAATTTTAACACGCGAAGACGTCTTACATTTTTTTAAGGATGCTTCAAACGACATGTACCTTTTGGAAAAAGTATGTAAACACGGGACGAATTTTACATTTAACTGAATGATTATGTTATAGGTTGTTCTGGTGATGGGCGAGTTCGGTGGATTGCGAAAGGACGAGTTGGTAAGGTTAACTATAGACGATATAGACAATCGAGGAGCCGTTGTAGTGATAAAAATTAAACACAAAGACTGGCGGTTCAAAATGTTTTAATATTGTCAAGGAAAACGAAATGAGTGCCTTGCAAATATATAGGAAGTATGCAGCATTGCGTCCAAAAGGACTAAAGGAGCGGCGCTTTTTCTTGTGTTACCGGATTGGGAGATGTACGGCCCAACCAATTGGCAAAAACACGTTCGGGAGTATATACCTTGCGCCGTACATCGGCAACTTTGCTGGTGGATGCTGGTGCTGACATGTTGACATTAAAGAGACATGGTAAATGGAAGAGTGACGCAGTGGCATCTGGGTACATAGAAGACAGTATCGCGTCCAAG
This sequence comes from Abscondita cerata, assembly GCA_030710515.1. Taxonomy (NCBI): domain Eukaryota; kingdom Metazoa; phylum Arthropoda; class Insecta; order Coleoptera; family Lampyridae; genus Abscondita; species Abscondita cerata. Next base: position 39,893 of record JALBCR010004069.1, on the reverse strand, counting down.
AACAAAATTGCCAGGATGATTGCCGGAGCCAAGGTAACGGAAGGCGAAACCTCCAACAATGTTGTGAATATGTCTTCGTTCACTAGACCTGAGAACTCTTCGCTTGAAGGCAATATCCAATTTAATGGATCATTTTCCAATTGTATTTTTAATTTTAAGGATCAAAAATGAACTTATTAGCATCAAAAAAGATTTCTAAATTGCTGTGTTTTTATTTTTGTCAGCATTAGTAGGAATTAGCGGGCGTAATCATTATGCCCGCTTATTATAGCCCTAGGGCGTAATGAACAGGTTTATACAGCACGTATCACAGACGAAAACAATCAATAATATACAAGTGGAAAATAATAGTATATTAAAGAACTGGTTTCAGAAGATGCACTTTATAAGACGAGTACAGTCGGAAAATTCCTTCTGAAACGAATTCTTTATACTATTTTTTCTATTTTGGGCTTTTCAGATTGATTTTAAAATAAAACTTTTTTAAAATTTTTTAAAGGTCCCTAACCAATTTAATTAATGAAAATGGCCAATTTCGAGATAATTTACATTTAATTACATGTTATACCTAGGATTTAAACTGTGGCAATTTTTTTTGTATTACCGTCTCATAGTGACGTCGACCACGCTATTGATTTAATTAATGAAAATGTCCAATTTGTAGATATTTACATATAATTACATGTTATAACTGAGATTCAAACTGTGGCCATGTTTTTGCATTACCGTCTCATAGTTACGTCAACAACGCTTCCAATAATAAAGATATTTTACACCACTTATGACCGGTTGCTTCAACACGATTTTAATTTAAGCAAGACTTAAAAACTTAGATACAATTTTTAAAACCATAGCAACGATTGTTTTCAGCATCGATGAATATAAGTCTTGTTAATGCAACCGGCCATTAATTTAGTAACGCTAAACGTTATCCTATGGATGCGCATGTTAAGAAAACATTAATCCACGTCATCACTTATTAGGGTAACGTCAATGTCATCGTAATTCAACATATAGTTTGGCAAGAAAGACAGACGGTGCTAATAACATTCATTCTCTAGTAGGTACCTAAAGATATTCCATACTATGCCGTACAGTAAAAAATTCGAAGTGCATAGAAAAATTGAGCATTACAAAATACTAAGTTTTGTTAAAGCAAACCCCTTTGGGAGCTGGTACGATCAGAATTATATGCAAGGATGACACCGCAAATGGTTTGTTTTGTCTGGAATGTAGTTAGCTTCTCAAACCTTAACCTCCATATAAAATTGAAATGTGCACATTAGACATTTGAGTAATTATTTTAGATTAGCGCAACACTCTACAATAGTCAATAATTAGATACTTATTAATACACTAGTTTTTACCTTTGGGAAAGTATATCAGTAATATACGTAAAGCAAACTCAAAGATTGTTGAAATCAAACATAAAGTCAACTTCAAGTTTAAACATCTTATGCATAGATCCTATGATTGAATATGGACAATCATAAGAACAAAAATTAAACTGGGTTTGGATAAATATTGGTTTAGTAATAATTAACGAAAAAAAGTTTTCGGCAAATTATATTTTGAATTAGTCAGAATAACTTGCTTATCAAATGCTTTCTTCGAATAATAAAACTATATACGGATGTTACTTCCTTTATGAATGCGTTAATCACAATTAAATAAAGTTACTTATGCCCGAAACGTAAAACATTATCAATCTAAACAAACAAACATTCAATTCAAACAGCAAAGGTAATCTCAAACAATTAGTACAACTCAAATAAACTACTTTGGAAATTATCTTTTAGTTAGCAGTTTAACGTAAATATTTTTCACAATCTGCTTTAAACTTTTCATCTACTGTTATTTTGTTTCGATTATACAATCTATGTAAGCTTCTTCGTCCTTAATAATTACGCGAGGAAAAAATGTCCTGAAGTTTTCGTAAACTTCATACGTCCGCATCTATGATAAAAGAGAAAATTATCCTTTGCAGCTTTTTTAACAGTTACAATTTTTGCGGTTAAGAAAATAATAGCTAGGTTTGTTAACGCTAGAAATGATTAAGTGTGGTTATTGACAAAATAGTTTACAGGACAATAATGAAATAAAATAAAATAACCCAACATTTGTGAAGACTAGAGTCGCATTTGTTGCAAAATCTGTTCTCATCCGCATATGCTCTACCACCGTGCCGACTAGTAAACTTGTCTATCCGACCTCTAACCGATGACGCAAGTTTGGACTTTTTCAGGTTTCTAATAATAACCATGCACATGGCACAATGGGTATGGTATCTTTCTCTGGTAGGTGGATCCATCTTGAGCCAAGAACATAACAAAAATGGCAATGGGTAGATTATTTAATTTCACTTACGCCAAGTGAGATGAATATGTAAAAATTTAATATTTAAAATTTACTTAAAACTTAAAAAACTAAATACTTAAAATGAGAAATAACTCAAATACTTAAAAACGCAAATAACTTAAAAGAAAAGTAAAATGCATATTTTTAAAGATAACTGATATTTTTCTGATTGACATAATATTGACTATCATTACCTTAGCAACAATGTGGAAGAAATAGAGGGGACGCCTGTACAAAGGTTTGTTTAACTTGATGTGGAGCCTGTACAGTGCTTCCTGGCAAGTTAGAAGAAATGAGGATAATATTTTGCAATGTCTGCAGGGCTTTAGAATGTTATTGCTGTAGCTGTTGGGAAGAGTTGGAACCTTCGGGCGTGATTGAAGCCTTAAAGCTGTTACAAAATCTTTAGAAGTTGCGATAATAAAATTCATAAAAATTTGGGCGTCCACAGTGACCGACTGGGATGTCATTGATGATGCCACAGTGTTTTGGGAGAGTTTTGCTGCTGAAATAAAGCGAGTTGCAGTTGAGATAACATTTTTGCGTGGTACAAGTCACATGGATAAATGATAAAGTGGATAAAAACGTTTGCAGTTGTTGTTGATGACTTAGTCCTGACGATGTGGCAACAACGCTACCCTGGTGACAATAGCTATTTTCTTCCCATTTTCTTATAAATGGGCAAAAGTGGTACAATTTTTCGTAACTGCTGTTATCTCGATATCACAACCTTGATGCAGCTTTGTATGATAATGCTTCTTCAGCGACTATCGCCTCCATACTCTAAAAACATTATTTCTTGTCTGAGCCACCATCGTATCATAGAAGGCATTCAAAAGTTGTAAACCGCGAGTCCAACAGAAACTGTTTAATCGTCTTTTCCGCCACGCCAGGAACTTTCACAACCAGTGGCAACGATTTCTATAAAAAAAAACCCAAACCTATTTCAATCCCCATTCCCACCTATTCCCTCCTCCCTCATCATCTTTTATCCCCTCACCATAATCCTCTCACTTTGTTGCGACCGCAGAACACGTTTCCACGTCTAAAATGAAAAGATCGCAAAATATCTCCGTAAAAATATCACTGGGCACCCTTGTCCTTCAGTTTTCAATTTGAACATTTTCAAACGACGGTAGGTCTGTAGTCATCATTACAAATCAAACTCTTTCCAACTCGAATCTACAATGAAAACTTATCTTATCATTTTCTTATTCCCAAAATACCCCAATAAAAATAATCATAAGCATCCATAAAATAATCAACCTCACCTTATACCACTATCCCATCTATTACACATTCCCACCCATCTATTATTTTTTATTGCATCTTTTATAATTCGTTGTAAAATATTGTTTCGCCACTGGAATTTCTCGAATTTATCCGAACATTACGGAACCGAAAGTCCTTTGTCCGAACGTTCTTAAACGCGCTGAAGTCTTTTGTTGGACAGGTATAAAAGGGCTCAGGTAGATTTTACAGTTCAGTTCAAAGTTACGTTTAGTTCGAGTAATATAAGTAATATAAGTATTTTTTTTTCATCATTGTCGTGACTGGCGCTTGGACCGGTCTATTCTATGTTGTCATGCAATGGCTGTGCTGTTATATTTTATGTTCTTATTTACCTTCTATAACGTTTACACTTACATATGAATACTAATGAATAATAAGATGGGTAAGCGTTGGCATGTTTAGGTTTTAGTGGTTTTCCTAAACCTTGAAGCAAATGCTTTGCTAAGACGATCCAATCCACTATTGCACACAGTTTCGTCATCACACTATACAAGTTTATACTGATCTTCTAGGGCACCATACATAACACTTACATCACAATACAATATTTAAAATGTACCATACCAATAAATAAATAAATGGGATAATAACATAACTTTTGGGTATTATAGTTTCGGCTGAATCAATTCCAAAACCGAAATCCAAAAATCATGTAATTGAGATTAATTATTTTTTCTTTCAGCTATTTATTTGTCGATTGCATTAACAACATAGGGAAAAGTCATTATATGAAGTTTGACGAAACAATGAAACATTTAATATGTATAATAAATGTACCATACGAATAAATAAATAAAAGTATTTTTGTAACTTGTATTATAACTTTGTGTGTTTATATAAATTAAAAGAACTGTACATGTCTTAATAAATAATAAGTGTAATTCAATCCATATTCTTATTAATTCTCGCATTTGCGGATTAAGCGATAGGAAACAAAGTGATAAGAAAGTAACCATATTTAACTTCTCATTATCCAGGACAAAATGGGTTGCTCCAAAAATCTTCATACTTTCCAAACATACCTGCGCACCATGCCACATTAAAATGTACCATTAAAAAAAATCAGATACTTACCACCGGTTAATCTTTTACACAAACTTTCCGCAACCCCAGTACATACGACCTGTTTGGATGCAAACTTTTATAACTTATTGTTACTTAATTAAACTGTTTAAAATCGCAATTAACGTTTGACATAACAAAACAATACAACAGGAAAAAAATATAAACATGCTTATGTGCATGTATGTAAAAAATGAAATACCATACTGGTTTTGTGCACCAAAAATTCAATTCTTTCACGACATACTTAAAACAGCCGTTTCTTCTCTACAAATAATGAGAAAAATTGTTTTTCCCTCACTAGTGAGGAAAAAAATGTCGCATGTTGCAAGAATGTCACTTGGAATAATAACACTGTTCTGGACTTCCATTGTCTATATTTTATTTTAATAGAATAAACACAACGGTTCAATTGCTATTGAAATCAGTATTCACCTGAAGACTATTGCAGATTCAATAGCTAATTGAAACGTTGTATTTATTCTATTAAAATAAAATATAGACAATGGAAGTCCAAATAGTGTTATTATTTCAAACATAAATTGTCTAAACCATTCAAATGTCACTTGGAACTTAATTAAACAATTTAATTTTTGTTACACAAATAACTATTATTATTCAGTTACTTTTGTTTAATTTAGTATCTTATATTTCGACTTTTAAACATTGTTACTCTACATTTATTAGATAGAATAACGTGGCTAGCAACGTTGCGCTATGACAGGTTGAGACCTTACCAAGACCACAGAATACATAGACACGGGACTATTGTAACACTTCGATTGTTGACTTTTGCTTTTACGTACGAAATTGTGATGAAATCCTGTAAACAATATGTTACGTTTACAATTAATAGTTTTTCTTTCATTTGGATTGGTTGGTTGGTTTTTTGGAGAATGTCGTGGAAAAAAGGTTGTGTCTAACACACGAGGAAAGCCTTTTTTCCACTGTCACTTTCGAGCTCGAGCTCAAGTGAAAAAAAGAATCGCTTCTTCACTTGTTCGACAAATAACTAGTGTTTATTATGCAAGCGCAAGATCACTATAGGAATGTATCAATGAATGCACTATAACCCTTGATATTGGAAAAATTGCTTAGTAACCTACATTTTAGATGCATTTTAAATGGGGAAAAGTGCATCATATTTAACGGCAAATAACGGTCATGCCACACATAGCCATTTTCCATAAAAACTTTAATCAAATGTAAAGATATTTCTTAATAATACATCAAAAAATAAAAAAATGGCCCAATGTGGCAAGGCTTTAAAAATGGGTGGCAATATTTGACCCCAAATCGGAAGGGGACCTTTAGGAAATTTTGAAGTATAATTGCTAGGGTGGCAATATTTTCATTAAATTTTGGTTTACATCAAAGGAAAGGAACACCAACTGCAGCGTCTATTTTACCAAAAAAAAAACACCAAAAACTGCACCAAAAACTTGACTCGGACACGTGTTTCAACAGCTAAGCTGTTATCATCAGCGATACCGATACTAAAAATAAAAACAACGGGAAGCTTATATATACTATCTGCTTATCACGCATCGTTAAACTTAATTGATTCTTAGATAAGCTAGATAAGCTTAAATAATTCCGAAAATCCTAATGGACCGTTATCATCATAATTCATAAGCAAATTTCTGTTTTAAAAATTTCTAAACTTTCATAAGAATCAAGTTCGTTTTTATTATCTACCCTCTTAATTAATTCAATGTCGCCTACTCTATGGCCATTTTCAAGCATATGCATGGCAACACTGGACCTATCTGTGCGATGATATTTGACATGAGCTACGTGCTCTTTAAAACGAGTTTTAATAGGTCTCTTGGTTTGCCCTATATATACTTGGTTACAGTCTTTACAATTAATTTTATATATTCCCGATTTATCACACATTTCTATTGGGTCTTTCGGATTGCCTAAAAGATTTTGCAAGTTGTTACTACTAGAAGTTACTGTTTTATAATCAAATTTTGAAAATATTTTTGAAGACCTTTTGTGTATGTGGGATAATTTGGTAATTTGACATATTTCTTATCTATTTTGCTATTACTAGTTCCTAACGTTGTAATGTTTCTAATGTTTAACTTATGTTTATGTTTTCTAATTATGTTTGTGACAATTGATTCTTGAAAACCATTGTATGATGCAATCTGCTTAATATTTCGCAGTTCTTTATCAAAGTTTTGTTTTGACAATGGGAAATGTAATAATCGGTGAATCAAAAGTTGAAAGATGCAAGTTTATGTTGCATACTATGGTTGGAATCATTTGTTATAAACCTCATAGTGTTAGTGTCTTTACGATAAATATCTATATCTAGTTTGTTGCCATTTCTTGTCACTAAAGTGTCTAAGAAAGGTAACTTAAGGTTTGTTTCTGTTTCATAGGTAAACTTGATCGTCTCAAATTTTGAATTTAAAATTTCTACAAATTGCTGAGGGCTGTAAACTTTAGTGTCGATGACTGCAAAAACGTCATCTACATATCTACACCAAATTCTAGGAAAATAATCTAATTTATTTTTTATATCAGTTTCAAATTTACCCATGAACAGGTTAGCCATAAACGGAGATAAGCTGTTACCCATTGTTGTACCATAATTTTGTTGATAAATATTATTGTTAATTTGAAAGTAGGTTTGACTCATACATAATCTTGCTAATTTAATAAAATTATCTACTTCTGAATTGTCTAAATGGTTTTGGTGTAACATATCTTTCAAATAATCTAAAGTGATATCTATCGGAACGCTTGGAAACAATGAACAGACATCGAATGAAACTAAAACTTCGTTCTCAGTCAGCTCAATGTTTTTAATTTTTTCAATAAAATCGTATGAATTTTGAACACTGAAATTTGATTGTTGATATTCAAAACTGTTGAATTTATTTGACAACCATTTAGATATCAGATAAGTAGGAGCATTAATACCTGAAACAATGGGACGCATTGCTTTTCCGGGTTTATGTATCTTAGGTAAACAATACATTCTAGGAAGAACCGGGTTAGATACCGTTAGTCTAAACCTAAGTTGTTTTGGTATAATATTTTCACATTCTAATAAGACTCTACGGGTATCAGCAATCATTTTGGGAAGAGGATTTTTAGATATTAATGAATAGGGCCTTCATTAAGCATCACCTGAACTGACTCAAAATAATCCTCTTTGTCCAAAATAACTACTTTATTGCCTTTATCTGCTTTGAGATAACAACAATTTTTCTCTTTAAGATTTTTAACAATGTTTATTTCTCTCGCGTTAAATTTAAATTTTGGTAACTGCTGAATATTATCTGAAATTTGAATTTTACAGGCATTCCTAATGAATTTTTAGAATTATCGTCTAAAAGTTTGATCGAACTTTCAATTCCTACAATAATCTTATCTATGGGCGCTTTGTTAAATTTGAGGTTATATTTCAAGCCTTTATTCAACAAAGTTAATTCGTCATTGTTAAAAATCTCCGAGGATTTGTTTACCACTATGTTAGATTTTTGGGATCAAGTCTGTGCACCTCTTTTTCTTTTAGATAATTCTGTGAACTTTTTGTTGTGGGTCATCTTTTTTGCCAAAATTTGTGTTGAATAATTTCATTAATATGGTGCAAAAACTTAATCCATTGAACATACTCGTCATCATTTAATCCTGAAGTCAGTTTTAAATGTAACTCATATGCTTCTAACTCTAATTTACCTAATTTACCATAATGACATTTAATTTCCAAATCTAACCATTTACGCTTAGCAAATTCAAGCGCCTTTTTACATGAGTTTGAATTAAGATTTGCATAAATTAATTAAATAAAAAAAAAAAATTACTTAGCAACAAGAAAAAAAAAAAAAAATTAAACATCAAATAAAAAAAAAATCTATTTTAAATTTAAAAAAACCTTCCCCCAGAGTAAAACCGGAAAACAAATAAAAAAAAAAAAAAAAAACCCAAATAAGAGCCTTTTTTTAACCAAAAAAAAAACAACAAAACCGCAAAAAACTTAAAAAAAAAAAAAAAAAAAAAAAAAAAGACTCGACACGTGTTTCAACAGCTAAGCTGTTATCATCAGCGATACCGATACTAAAAATAAAAACAACGGGAAGCTTATATATACTATCTGCTTATCACGCATCGTTAAACTTAATTGATTCTTAGATAAGCTCAGATAAGCTTAAATAATTCCGAAAATCCTAATGGGCCGTTATCATCATAATTCATAAGCAAATTTCTGTTTTTAAAATTTCTAAACTTTCATAAGAATCAAGTTCGTTTTTATTATCTACCCTCTTAATTAATTCAACGTCGCCTACTCTATGGCCATTTTCAAGCATATGCATGGCAACACTGGACCTATCTGTGCATGATATTTGACATGAGCTACGTGCTCTTTAAAACGAGTTTTAATAGGTCTCTTGGTTTGCCCTATATAACTTGGTTACAGTCTTTACAATTAATTTTATATATTCCCGATTTATCACACATTTCTATTGGGTCTTTCGGATTGCCTAAAAGATTTTGCAAGTTGTTATTACTAGAAGTCACTGTTTGATAATTAAATTTTGAAAATATTTTTTGAAGACCTTTTGTGTATGTGGGATAATTTGGTAATTTGACATATTTCTTATCTATTTTGCTATTACTAGTTCCTAACGTTGTAATGTTTCTAATGTTTAACTTATGTTTATGTTTTCTAATTATGTTTGTAACAATTGATTCTTGAAAACCATTGTATGATGCAATTTGTTTTTTAGTATCGGTATCGCTGATGATAACAGCTTAGCTGTTGAAACACGTGTCCGAGTCAAGTTTTTGGTGCAGTTTTTGGTGTTTTTCTGTTGGTTTGGTTTACATGTTAGTTTAAGTTTAATTAGAACAATAAAAATAAGTAGATAAATATATCTACTGAACATAGATTTAAATTAACGCACGCCGAACGTAACAACAGCTTTGACACGTTTAATATCAAATAAGTGTTACCACCGTTCGGAATAAAAAATTATTCTACTTTTATACAAGAACTCAATTTTCTATAATAGAACTCATTTGGGTGTTTTTATAGCTCCGTAAGCGACCCAAAATAAAAAATTGTATATATTAAAGAACTAGTTTCAGAAGACTAATTTTATAAGTATCGAGTCTGTAAAGTGCCATCTGAAACGAATTCTTTTTTTTCTATTTTGGGCTTTTCAGATTGATTTTAAAATAAAATTTCGCGAGTTTTTAAATTTAGGGTAATTTTGACATGTAATTGCTAAGGTGGCAATATTTTCATTAAACTTTGGTTTAAATTTTAGTTTAAGTTTAATTAGTGTATTTATCATATGTTTCATTAAAAAGAATGGGTGGAAATAAAAATAAGTAGATAAATAAATCTACTGAACATTAATTACGATTTAAATTAATGCACACCGAACGTAATGACAGCTTGGACGTTATCAGTGTTACCACCGTTCGGAATAAAAATTGTTCTATTTCTATAAAAGAACTCAAATTTCTATAAAAGAACTCATTTGGGTGCTTTTATAGCTCTGTAAACATCCCAAAATAGAAAAAATTGTTTTTTTGTAAAATCTCGAAAACCAAAAATATTATTAAACTTATTCACACACCATGTAAATATATATTCTCTAAATTGCCCAACTTTTTTGCAGTTTCAGCTACCTTCTATCTTCTTCTTATCTTGCGATAAATGTCAACTTAACAAAAAGTTATACCAATTTGGAATGACATTGACAACCCTCCTGCTAAAAGACTTAAATCTCGAAGTCCTATATGGTTGCAAAGCTACTTAAGTATGGCTTTTTCTGAAGTTGAAGAGTGGAAAAAAATATGGTCTGGAGTTGATGTTTTCAATAAACATCTCATTGATGATCCAACAACAGAAGTCCCGGGCTTTGATCAAAAAAGAAAAAATTGGTCAAAAGTAAATCGCATAAGAACTGGCCATTCAAAATGCAACTCTATGTTGTTTAAATGGGGTGCGATTTCTAATCCAAATTGTGACTGTGGAAACAAACTGGAGACCGTTACACATATTGTAGAGGATTGTCAATTAACGAAATTTAAAGAAGGGTTTCCAAATAATTTAACGGATAAAGCTATATTATGGCTTACGAATCTGAAGGATCTCTAAAGTTCAGCAATATTTTGTATTCTCTGCCCTGACTATCTGTTTTTCCATTATTTTTTTTTGCTATTCCTTTAACCTACTATTTTTTTCATCATTGTCGTGACTGGCGCTTGGACCGGTCCATTATATGTCGTCATGCAATGGCTGTGCTGTTATTTTTTATGTTCTTATTTACCTTCTATAATGTTTACACACTTAATTAATATTATTACAAGTGAATACTAAGGTGGGTAAGGGTTGGCATGTTTAGGTTTTAGTGGTTTTCCTAAACCTTGAAGCAAATGCTTTGCCAAGGCGAACTAATTCACTATTGCACACGGTTTTGTCACCACACTATACAGGTTTATACTGATCTTCTGAGGCACCATACATAACACTTACATCACAATACAATATTTGTATAATGTACCATACGAATAAATAAATAAATAAATCTTCTACCGTTTTCAAAATCCCCAATGTTGTTCATTCTTGTCTTGGACATAGTGTATACATTTTCGCCAATAACAACTACCGAATGTCGATGAAACGCTTATATTGTATTATATATGAACAGAATATTTATTCACCATGTTTGTATAAAGAATCGAAAAAAACGTTTTAAATCATTTAAATAAAATCAAACCTTTAAATTTTTTATGTGAACAATCTTAATGTCTTCACTTTTCTAAACACTGCTAAATAGTGTTTTATTGATTGCAGGTGTTTCTTTAAAACAGAAGGAAGTAAGTAAACAAAAAATTCAATAAACGACTTGAAAATCACAGCAAAAAAGTAGAACCTTTGCAAACATAACCAGAGTGCCCCCAATTGTTAGATACTTTTTTGTAAATATTAATTGGCTTGAGTTTAGAGAATATTGTAAATTTGACAAAATGTACACTTCATACTCAAAATTAAGCAGAACGTCTCAAAAAGTACCACAATTAAAAAATAAAAAAGTATAAAATTATAAGGCTGTTCTCTTGTTACTCTTTTCAATTGTGCTGCCATCCAACCGCGAACTAGTAAAACAAAATTTGATCTAATTAATTCTGAATGCACAAAACCTGGTAGATACGGTAGATACATCCAAGCTGTCAAGCATCGTCCACCATTTAAAGTGAAGAGGTTATGTTAACTTTTTTAATTAGAGAATTTTAACTCTCACTTTACAAGTGAAAGTATGTTAATAGGCAGGGTTAGTAAACAGTTTGTAAACGCAAACTGCACCGCCCTGTACTCACAAAAATGGAATTTATCTAGTCTGAACCATATAAAATTTATTTCGACAAATCGAGGAAAAAGTAGAGGTATGTACAAAAATACACTTAACATAATTTAGATAAAAGGTTATCATTTAATATTTCTGTTTATGTTCATTATTTACTCGTGTGTCAGACCATAATCCATGCAATATTTTCATTTATTATTTTGTTCACTATTTTTAGTAAAATGTGAAATTTTATGTAATGTTAACAAAGTTAAAAAATCGTGACACTTTGTTACAATAAGAATGAAATTAATCTAGTTTTAACCACACAAAACTTCTTTCAACAAAGTGTAAAGAAATTAGAGGTACATATAAAGTGCAGTAACATTTGGATAAAAGGTTATCAACATAATTTAATCTATTTTATGAATTTATTTGTATTAGAATTAAAGACTAGGAAAGATGATAGTTCAAATATTTTCTATTATCTATTCACCTTTTATTAATTTATTCATAAAACGAGGTTTAAGAAATCAAATATGAATATAATATTAACAGTCTGTTTTCTTTAATAGAGTGGTCGACATGGAAAGGGATTGTAACTGGATTTGTTCCCATAGGAATCTGTTTAGTAGCAGTTATGCAATGGCGGGCATACCAAAAACTTTCTAATGAAAGGTATCCCAAGCAATGGGTAACTTCTTGTTATTGTGCTTTTCCTTGGCGTACTGTAAGTCGTTGTTGGGGTTGGCTGGCTGGTAAGGTGTTAAACACAGTGATTTTTGCATTAATTTTATGTTGTTTATTGCAGATAAACAAATGCCTGAGTGGATAAGACCGTATATGTACGGTTTGTACACCTTTACTTTTGGGGTCAATATTAGTGAAGCTGCCAATGAAGACTACAAATCTTATTGCAGCCTTTCTGATTTTTTTTGCAGGTACATTTTTAATACTGAAAAGTTTAAATTACATCAACATTTTACAGACCACTAAAAGAGGGAGCACGTGTAGTTGATGATAGCAGTTGCTTAGTTGCACCATGTGATGGAACTGTGTTACATTTTGGAACTGTTAATTCTGGGTGTATAGAGCAGGTAGATTATATATACATGTTGTATTAGGCGTATCCTTTCAAACTGATCTAACTAATCCAATCGATCTGAACTGAATTCATTTACCTCCACTATGTCCTAAGTGATGCGAATGAGAACCAATTGAACTCAAGTGAACTGATTTAGTTTGAAAGAATACAACTCTTGCAAGGTATTTAGACAGGGTGTATTTTAAAATTATTGACAACCGAAAACTGGAGATTCTGTGATTTAAAATAAGTCAAAAATTCGTATAAACGTTTTTCCAAGAAACATTTTCTCATCGAGATACAGAATGATTAAAACTTTTATTTTTTAGGTTTTTTTTAGTCCAGTGTCTTAGAATACTTTAGGCACAGTTGTGGCACAGTGTAAAACATATCAATGAAAGTAAAAAAAAACGTACCCCACTGCTTTTTTTTTGGAAAAAATATTTTTGTTAGATTCAACGCTTATTTTTGCAAAACAAATTATACTAAAATTATGCTACTATAATAAAAACCAAAATAAATTGCGTATGATTTTTAAAGGTTTTTTCAGAAAGTGGAAAATATATTAAACTGAGATTAATGGTACGAGTTTCAGTAAATTGATCCAACCAGTGTTAGGTAATAACTACCTATTCTAAGAAATACGTAAACCCTTGTTTTTTTGAAAAATATTTCTGTTAAACTCAACATTTTAATTCTACAAATAAAATCATACCTTACCCTTTTTCGACCGTTTTTGAAGTAAAATATCTGTGGTTGTTTATGTTTAATATAAATATTTCAAAAACGGCGTGTCGAATCGAAAAATGCAAAGTTTGATTTTTTTGCAAATTAAATGTTGAATCTAATAAAAATAATTGTTTTCCAAAAAAAATATAGCTTGCATTGAAATTTATGTGATTAATTGTTATTGATTAAACATTTACGTGTGCCGAAATCTTTTGTACATTTTGAGGAATATTAAAAAATCTCAGTAAGAAAACGTTTATAAGAATGTTTGGCTTATTTTCTCCAATTTTTGTTTGTCGGTGATTTTAAAGTCGATCCTGTACATAATCATTAAAAACACTTGTTAAGAATATTAAATCCAATGCATAATAGTTTATTCAATTGAGGGCGTTCAATGAAGGTTAAGTGAATAACGAGGGGCTAATGAGCAATATAATACTTTATTTTTCTTTTCTGTCGTTCATTTAATAATTTTATGCCTTCAAATATTTCAAAAAAGATGAAAGATTATGCAACGGAATTTTCACACCTTGTTTTTTGTTGCTTCTAGCATGAATTAGAGTTACGTTGTTATTGTTATTTATGTTGGAATCACATTATGTTCTTATTAATTATACAATAATTATAAAAAATATGAATCAGAAATTGTTGTAAAATACCAGCGCAGTATTAGCAAATCAACCTGGATAAAATCTGTTAAACCAACCAGAAACTTTTGGTACATACAAACGAAACATCGTTCGTATACTACAATATGCTTGGCAAGTCTCATCTATATGAGACTGTATACTGTCTAAAAACTATCGTCCTTTCGGGGACAGCCCGTTGGCTCTGTCCCCCACTGTGAAATACATCCTCTACTGCTGTTAATTGAACCATTTTTTAAAATATGTTTTTAGGTAAAAGGTATAACATACACTTTAGAAAATTTCTTAGGAGAAAATGTTTGGAATAAAAATTTGCACAATGGGATTACAAACTATCAACATTCTTTACTTCACAATAAATTAGAAAATTCGAAACTGTATCATTGTATAATATATCTTGCGCCTGGAGATTATCACAGGTACGTTAGATCTAATGATGACTGAGCATAATTTTAACGAAATTTTAGGTTTCATTCTCCAACAGATTGGCAACCTACTCTTAGAAGACATTTTCCTGGGCAACTTTTGTCTGTTAATCCACGAATGGCAAAATGGTTGCCCGAATTGTTTTGCATAAACGAACGAGCAATTTATTTAGGACGCTGGGCGTATCGGTTTCTTTGCTTTAGCCGCCATAGGTTGGATTTTACTTCCAAATTATAAATGTTTGACATTTTACTATTTTTGTAGGTGCAACTAATGTTGGCTCAATTAAAATTTATTCTGACAAGTGTTTACAAACGAATTTACCAAAATACAAACAACGTGGCCAAGTTTGTAAAGACAAATTTTTGGGTGGAAATCTTCAATTTGCTAAAGGGGACGCATTTGGCGAGTTTCGTATGGGGTCAACTATAGTGCTAATTTTTGAAGCGCCTTCTAATTTTCAATTTAACTTAGTTCCCGGTCAACGAGTTAAGATGGGACAATCAATTTCGTATACAACTAAAGAAAAATATGTGGATAGAGTCGATCAAGTGCAACGTACGAAAATGGTTAGCGTTAATTAATTTTTACGTAAATATTTATTTTTATATTAATCAAATATACTATTGTCGTCAATTTAATGTAATCTTCTTTCCTAACCAAAATAAGGTGGTTTTTGTATATTGTATGAGTTTTAAAATTTTCGATTGTCTGTGGAGAACGACTTAATAACATAATCTAGAAAGATTCACAATGCAATTTTTGTAACATTCTTTTGGAAATTCATTGTTTATTAATTAGTACGCAATATCTTGTCTGGCCCGTTTGTACAAAAACCAAAGATAATATCGCAGTTAAAATTAACGCCTTGATTTATTATAACAATCGTTACAATTGTGACTATTATCATCTGGTAGAATTCTACCATTTGAAATCGAAAACTTATTTAATTCACAATGTTAACAAGAATGGATTATAAGAACTTAAAATTATGCCTAAGGAAAATAGCACTATCCGATTCTTTGACGTATCAGTTTCAGGAAACCGCGTTGGAAGCTTAATTTCCCATTTCCGTTGAATTGCGTGTAACTTCTTTTTGGTAGGAACCTCGGATTGATACTATTTGAAAGGTCATGTAAAGCTATATGAGGTTTGTTTTGAGCGTTTTTGCGACAACTGCACTGGACAATCTGATACTAAAAATAAATAATATCTTGGACCTTTTGGTCAAACCGGATGTTGCAATTACGTCAAAAGCATATTAAATGATGGAATCAAGCTGCTTTACTGTCATTATACATAGTCTATAAACCTATACAATGCTGGCATAGGAATTTACATAGTAAAAACTATCTCTAAGAGCCACCGTACACGATCCACATTTTTGCAGTTGAGATAATCTTAAGTTGTGGTCAACCACCTAGAGTTGAGATAACGACAAGTTATGCTGACCTGACTCCAAATTGTGGTCAATGTCAACCACATTTTTGCGGTTTGCGTGTGGTTGCATGGACTTCATTATGTAGTTGATTGAACCACACTACAGGACCCCAAATAACATGGGCACTGCATGACACAAAATTCTACTATTATTTTAGAATGTCATATGTTTCTCTTAATTAATTGACTCGAATTTTAAAATGTGTAAGTGTAGTATTCAACGTTCCGATACCAATGTGCGAAATAGTATTTCGGCTGAGGAAAATCTTGCTATAACATTATGGTGAGTTTCTATTTAACTCTTATCAAAATTCTCAATGCTATTTATGTGGTGGTGACCAAAGAGCATATAATGGGAGAAGAGATTTAACGTCCTTTAAAATTAGCATAAGATAAATGTTACACATCCGCTACGAGCGCTATATTCGTCCCTCTGGTAGACGAGTAACAAATTAACATAGTCTTGAATAGAACCGTTTTGAAATGTTTTCCTTAACTTACAACTAACACCGTTGCGTTGATTGAAATATTGGTAAAGATAGTCAACCGCTTGTATTTGCTTGTATCACGGATGCAATTCACATATGCATGTTGGGTTGCGTTTTTGTTTACTTTTTTCACCTGTACTGAAGCGCTAAGTTATAATGTGTACGATTCTTGAAATAGAATAGTTCAATTTATTCCACCGTTGTAAAAATGGCGCAACATACAATCCGTAAAATTTACTTTTGTCAATACAATGTTGCAACGTTTTCAAATATTTAGTAAACGTATTAACTAGTAATTAAAAGTGACGAATTTTTCATTTATGAATAATACCATTGATGATACATATCTTGGATTTTAATGACAATGTTTTTTTAATAATTTACTAAAATACATGCGAAGCGTTATTTGTTAAAACAGTTTGGTTTGGTCGGTGTTAGATAAATAAGAAAACAATTATTTTACAAATTATGCTTGCACTTTATTTTTTAACTTGCAAATAATAATGTTGACATTTGTTTGTCATTTAATAACTTCGTTAGGAATAAAGTAGAACATACTGGGAGAAATACCACTAGAGTTCAGAAACGCAAAATTATTGGTTTTTGTATCTACTTGTTTTTACGTGTTCAGTTGAAAAGGATTTTAAATAAAAATTGGTTTTCAAATCTTTCAATTCAAAAGGCAACAAGTTACCGTGTTTTTTAGGGAAAGTGGGTTCCACTAGACCTTCAAATTTAAATTCACTTGGTAATAAAACCTATTCCTATTACTTCTAAAAATAAAAGTACTAGATGGTGTGTTGTCTCCCGACGCGGTGCGGATAATACGTGTATAATACACTATTCTTTTCTGTGACGAAATAAATGACGATTTAATATTGAAAAATCATATTACAATAGAATTAGAAAATTATTGAGGGAAATTTGGTGTTAAAAATAGTACTCACTTTTTTCCGAGGAAAAAAATAATTTACGAAAGTGACACTTTGTTATCTGTTAGTAGAGATAAAAAGTTAGGATTTTACTCTTTGAAACTGTATCAAAATATCATGGTTTTGAATTAAAATAGTTTAATTAAAGTAAAAATAGCTCATTAATTATAAACATTGTTTCAAAAATTACAATTCCAACTGATCTAAAATAATAGTAATAATTTACAAACAATTTACACAGAAATAATAACGTACCTAATACAATGCTATACATAAAACATATTGAAACAAATGTATTACGAGGAGTCTTCCGGATTATCGTTTATGAGTCACATTCCTTATCGGCTTAGTCAGAAATTCTACATTTGCATACTTTTAGCAACACCTTTAGTAAATGAGTAGGCTTGTTATAATATTGTTTAGATGCAAACAGTTGAGTACGTTAGATTGTAATATAAGAAAATTCAACATTCGTTCCAACATAAAAGTGATAGCGTTTCTATGTTAAAAAATTTTAATTTCAATGACCAAAATTTAGAAATTTACTTGCGTAAGCCTAATACATTTTAAAACATTTTCAACGGATAAACGATGTTAATGTAATAAATATATGAGTATGGAATTTTCAAAAGTATTTAAAGAAATTGTTTTTTTGGGAGAACGTTTTTCAACGATTTCTTTACGAAATTAATACTTTTAAATCTGCAGGTTTTTTTCATAATAATAAACTTTATTCACATGTGTATGTATACAATCTTTGTACATATATGTGTTTGTCATGATGGTATAACCATTGTTATAACCTTACGTAAGAAAGATACAAATAAATATTATTACATTGAACAATTAACAGACAATAGAAAAAAAATATATAACAAAGGACACACATTTAATTAGTACGTCGACAAAAATCAATAAAATCTTGTATATTGTAGAACGCATGTTTTTGTTTGTTTGTCAACATTGACTCAATGCACCAATATTTCAATCAACGGCATGATGCATTGGCAACAATGTCGTGCCTTAGCATAAACTATCAGCAAAATTACAGTTTTCTATTTCACATTTATCGGCAATACTGTTCTGTAAATTCTACAATACAATTGACGTATTTTCTTAGCACAAAGCGATACTACCGACCTCTGATGTTTAGAACAAATTTCGGGGTCGCATAATCCCGTAAGGTTGACTATCTTTACCAATATTTCAATCAACGACCGTTGCCAGGTTGAAACTTCAGTGGTTTTAATACTTGGGATTAAAGACATATTTACATTTTTGTATATGCTCCCAAAAATAGTAATTTTCTACAAACCTTAAATAATTTGATTTTAAAAACGGGGTCGTACACAAAATTACGTTGATTAAAATTTGAAAGAAAAATTGAAGTTAAACTTTACAAAATTTTAATAATAATTAATTTAAGAAATCTGATTACAATGGTAGCATTAGCTCAGTATTTTTATTTCATAAAAATGAACATTTTTTTGCTGAGGCGTAACCTTGAATTGCAAAAACTACCCTAATAAATAATCTTCTTTGTTCATAAATTAATTTTTTGGTTTTTTAACGACAGCTCCAAGCAACGCAGTGAATATATTTATTATTCCGTGAAGTCACAAAAATTACTCGACCTTTTCTAAACTCTTAGAATAGTATATGTTATTTACTAACCCATGAAACCTGAAGATTAATTCATCGGTTAGTAAAACATAATTTTTTCTTGCTTATAAAATAATCTATATTTTTTTATCTTGGATTAAATAGCTATTTATTGTATATGTGTTTTAGTAGGCAGATTATCCACACAAGAATTTTTAATTTGTGTTGGTAGATAAAAAGTGGGACACCTTCTTGACGATAATCTCCGTACAAGACCTTTAGTTTTGCTAATAGGAAAGGACAATCAATGTAGTTAGATACTACAGAAGCGTATTCAAACTGAATGTAAAACAGAAGAAAACCATGATTTTATGTCTTTGATATTGAGTTGTCAATTATTAAACTACGTCAATTTATAGCAGTAACTTGCAACAATATATTGGCCAAGTTTCAGATCGAAATTTGATTGCTGTCGAGAGAAAAGTACAAAATGCGTAACATCTGAACTTAATAATTAAAAAAAAATTTTTCTTGCAACAATATCGTTACTATTAAATGTAAATTGTATTCACAAAACTCAAGGCTTAAAGATGCAATAATAATCAAATGCGAGCCATTAAAAGTTGTTTTGTGTGTTAGGGGTTACCCTGTCCTTAACCAGCGAAGTGTAGTTTATGGTTCATTGGTGAAGTGAATATCCATATCGTCGCATTTAGAATTTACAATTCGACTAAAAAAATTAGCGATTTAGGGCTATGAAAATGTCGTCGATGAATGAGTTCAGAAAAAATGTATCCGATATAATATTATAAGTAACAATTTTAATACTATTTGGAGTTGCAATATCGATGTATCAGTTTAGAGGGTATAACAAATATGGAGGTCATAAATTAAACCCCATATTTTCTGGGGCTAAAAATAACTTGATTGAACCTAACTTACTTCAGTACAAATGTGCATACAAAAAAAGTTACAGGGTGTCAAAGTTATAATTTTTGAAAAGTTTTTTTGGTAATATTTCCCTTAATAAAAGCACGATTTCAACGAAATTTGGTATTCAACAATTTTTCAGCATGAGATATCTAAATCTGATCACAGTTTTGATGTACATTGTAGAGGGCGCCACCAGCAGCACTTTAACATTAAAATGTTCATAACTTTTTAGCCCCTCGGTATATTGGATTGTTGTTCGAAGATTTTCATTCCTTGCGTTTTAACGGTTCGAGATATTTTCGTTTCGAAAAAAAGTTTATAGTTTACGAAAAATGTGTCTTTATTTTTCGATTTAGATTTTTTTTGTACGAGGGCATCTTCGAGGTTAAAAAAATGTTAAAATTGTCACCAAAATTTCAAACAAATTAAGCCGTAATTTGACTACAACTCGCTTATTTTTGGACCGATTTTCAAAATTCAAAAAAGAATTTTACGCGGATAAAGAAATAAACATTTTTGGCCGTTTCAGTTTTTTTTTGACCTCGCGTATTTTCAAAAGTTATAAGCGAAAAACTTTTCCGAAAAAATTTCAATTGAAAACTAAAACGGCCATAATTTCTAAATTATAATCGATAAAGAAAAAGTTTATTTAAGAAAAACGTTTGTCTTGTGCCCGTGTCGCATAATGTGTAATAAATTTTTTTTTCAAGCAATTTTACATTATCAATACGAAATACTGTAATTTTTACATCTCGGTACAATACGGAACCGTATTACGTAAAAACATGAATAAAAAAACATAAGATTCGTAATTTTGCAAATTTTCGAATGGCTTAGCTGTAGAAGGTTCAATTTCACCCGAAAAAAATCTGTTTATGAACACTGGACCACTTGAGGGAACGGTGTTACTTCGTGAGGCTCCTAGGGGTCTGGGGTCAGCTAGTATTTAATAACGGAGTTTACACCGCCCAAATTTGAAATCACCACAGCTTAATATAAAGCACAAGAACAAAGTATGTTTGAAGAACATAATCAATTGATATTTAAATTTACCGACTCTTACGAATGCGAATGTACCAGTACGGATTGATTCTGCTTGTGGAAACGTGAACTTTACTCTTATGCCGTATAGTGAGTATAGTAAGAAATATCGATTGCTTCTGCTGGTAAAAAGGGGTAAGTACCTACTTACTCTTGATGCATGATAACATATTCTATTAGGGATTCTTTCAAAGAGTTTGGTTGAACATATAAATTTATTTTTGATGGTACACATTAGTACAAATTCAGTTTATTTAGTTTCTGCTTTTTATTATATTTTTTTTTTTATTTTTTAACGTGGTCCTGCTAGCTTAATATTAAGCTAGCAGTGCCACGTTTTTTTCGTTAACGGCACGTGGTACAAAATTTTTAATGATTGTATAAATTAGTACAAAATAGGTATTAAATAACGTAATAGGTTTGAATTGATTCTACTCAGTTGGTGCTGCTAGCTTAATAGACGTAGGTCAAATACATCGTTTGGACGACATAGTTAAGTCGTATCATATGCAATCAAAACTAGTGGGAATCGCTAAAATATGGTATAATTCTTTACGTAATTATAACTGAACATGGGACGAGTGGAAGGCGGAAAACTGGGACATCTCAAGGATCATTATTGCTGGTATTTGAAATCTGCAACTATTAAAACCATAGAAAGGCAACTACCAAACGATTTATACAATATTTCAGTATGTGTGAATGATTTGAAGTATAAGGGTATTTGGATACAGGTAGCCAAATAAATGTCGCAATAGTAAAACTTTTAGATAAATTAAATATAGAATTTATTCATCATGTTTTTTATCCTTTGACTTTTTGACAATTTGACACTAAAATATTATTTATCTAAAATTGACGCTGGTGGCTAGCTATCCAAGATTATGATTTTGACATAGAGTATGGAGCTGGATCAAAAATGCATCATATAGATGCACGGAGCAGAAATATCCAGACCTCAACCGTGGTTATTATAAATACTGAGGACTGGATGTACTGCGTCCAGTCTCAAGATGACGAAATATTATCAATTAAAAAACGACTAAACCAACCTAACCAGGACAATAACTTAAAAAATATTTATATCGAAGAAAACAATCGTTTATATTGAAAAACAAACGATAAAAACAAATTGGACCTACAAAAACCACACATGCAAAAGAAGTTGTTCATGGACTGAACGACTTATTTAGTAGATGTGTTTGAAGGGCCCAAACGAATAATTTCAGATTGTGGAACTCAATGGAAAAATAAAATAAACAGATGAAAAAATATTGTTTCTTCAAGCGACAATAAAACGGCATATTATTGAACTACTGGCAGACGTTAAAAACGCGTTTTACTGTCTAAACATTAAAAGCAAAAGTTCTTTTGGTTTTACAAGTATTTAGAGGTTGGTACCCTCGGTTATGTCATAATATTATGAATGTAACAGTAAAGCACCAACTTAATTCGTCGAAATAAAACGCACTATAACACTCTAGAATCTCGAAAATTTAAAAATAACACATGCAAACTAGCAATAAACGCTTGAAGAAAAAATAATATATTTCACTTGGAGTAAAAAAATATAATTGCTTCGCTTAATTTGCTGGCGACGCGTTAGCTCAACGATTATATCGTTTAACTCCTAGTAAAATAATCTACTTTTGCAGTAGTTTCGGCTGAACAACTCCGACCTTTTACTGATGAAGTCATAAACGAGTCTGACAGTGATAGTGAAATAAATAGCATGGATGAGTTGTCACCTCTTTTTGGTGAAAATTTGTTTTTTTTTTGTAAGCGCAGATGATTTTGGTCCGGTTATGCTCTTTTGAATTAGACGAATTTCATTTACATTGTATTGCACGTGTGTTTAGGGTCAAATTTGGTGGAATATTGTTTTTAGTCATTTGATATTTTTCTTAATTCAGATTTATAAAGGATGTTATTGTCACATTTGAGCAATTAGGTTGTTGTGGAAAATGCCGATTTCATAGTTCTCACCAGTCGATTTCTTGTAATTCTACCTCGCATTTTGCGTTTATTGTGCTGGATCAAGAGTGACTTTGTTTTTGGTTCTACGAATTACGGTCGGTGTGGCCGGCGTTATCAGCTAAATGAACGATATGTTTGTTTAAAAGAGAAATAAGACACGGCTTTGCGCCCACGGTCGACAGTTCTAGGTAAGCGGTTTTGTTTGTTAATTCTAAGAAAATTGTAACGCAGTAATTTTTGTAACGTTGGTGGTGTGGAAAAAAAACTAATGAGTGGGGTGACGCTTTCTTACCCGAGGTTAGTTTTTTAGTTAGTTTTTAAGTAGACTCACGCCGAGCGACCGATAGTCAAATAGTGCGGATTAATGTTGTTTAATTAAAATTAATATAACCGCTTAAGTATCGTTAAACGCCGAATGATGTAAGTTTAAACGCAAACTTTTCGAGGGCGCGAGTGAAAATTACGTTTGATGTGTATCCACAAAAAGGACCTCTCGTTCGTGGCCGTGAAAGAGAATAACGTTTGATTAATGTTGAAATCAAGTAACCGCTCTGCGGATGGTGAACAATCTCTTGTGCACACGAAATTTTAATTAAGAAGCATGCGAGTTAAGGGCATGTTAGACGAGACTTCGGATTAAAATCCATGGTTCCTGGTGGATGACTGTGGAAGTAAATGGATCATCTCCGCAATTTGGATTAGAAGACAGTTAACATAAGTACTTTTTGTTTCTTCAGTGGCGGTCGCGTTGGACAAATTCGTGTGCGCGATTATAAAATAGGGTAGGTTGCGTAAGTAGGTTGGGTTGTGAAGCATATTGTAATAAATTATCGGCGGTTCCATTGGTAGGGACCCCATTCTGTACTGCATGACCCTTTAGTATTAGGGGCGTTGCATGCCATTAGATTTAGGACTCCGGTTATTTCCCCGTGTACTTGATTGTATTGTGATTTTTTTTGTTTAAACGTTAATAGAGAGAACCGTTAGAGTGAATTTTCTCTTTTATTTCCGCAAGTGTTTGCTTTCTCCCTTATCTTTAGTGAGCATTTGTCTAAACAAAGAAAAGATTAGGGTGACGCCTGGCAACATCAATCGTGACCTAAGGGATGGACTTTTTGCCTTCGAAAGGTGAGTGAGAGACAAATCCTAATCCACCCCATGCCGCTAGCTAGCCGGCATATTCGTTTGCTACAAATTTGGTTTTTCAAATTTCGTGGTGTAACAAAGTTACTCGATCTTTTAGAAAGTTAAATGTTAGCAACAATAAAAAAAGGGCAAGTTAGATGGCAATTAAAAAAAAAGACCAGTTAGATGGCAAATAAAAAAAGGCCAGTTTGATAACAATAAAAAAAGGGTCAGTTAGATAGCAAATAAAAATGTCCGTAGGTACATTATCTTTTCATTTTTTCCTACGAGTTAGAGTTAGTACGTTATAATGAAGGAAAACAAAAATGTTTGTCCGATGTTCAACTTTCCGGTTGTCTGTCCGTATGTGAACTATATTAGGAAAACTACCTCTACGACTTTTATAAAACTTTGCATGTAAGTGTTATTTATAATAGCGCAGATCTGATTAAATTTTGGGCATAATCTGTCGATTCCTTAAAACATCTACGTTGATTCTATTGTGTATAACTTTTGTTTTTCTAAAACACACTTTTTTCTCTTTATCTAAGAAATTTTGTACACGCGGGGAACATCGTTTGCCGCACGCATATTCGTAAACAACACCCATGATCGCGAATCGGCTTTGGCCCAAACATCTCTAATAAATAGCAGACCATATGGCAATAGCTTGGGTAACTAACACCCGTGATCGCAAATTTTGTTGATATTAATATTATATAGATATATAAAAAAAAGTTGCAATTAAAATTTTTAATTATTTATTAATCTACAATCTCTCTTCTGAACAGTTAGTTGATACTTAACATAGATAAATAATCATAGACAGGTGTTTTTTATAATTTTATAATATAAAAAAAGAAGTACATATTCATATTATCTAGATGAATAGTATAGATAAATATTACTTAGCAATTTTCCTTCTGCCTAGGGACTTATTGTCTTTAACACATTCTTGTAAATCATGGGGTGCTAACCTCTGCTTTTGAGTTCCATTTTTTGGTTTTCTTCCTGCTTGAAATCGCCTTCTCCCTGTAAGTTTAGTTTTTCTACGTATAGTACTAGTTGGTTGTACGGAAATTTTTATGCCCTTTCGTGAAGCATTAATTAATCGTTTGATGCTGGTACCCCCAAATTTAAAGTCAGCGTGTAAGCCACTCAAAAGGCTGAAGGAATTTTTCACATTCGGATTATAACTCTTCATAAAGACTTTTACTTCTTCTTGAAAGTTTTCGCGGTCATCCCTTAAATTTTTTTCGATATCGAATGTAAATTTCGTTGCAAATAGTTTTCACTCATTTATGAGAACATTGGTATTTACTTCCTTTACAGGATTGTCATTCGCACAAACTTCAGAATCATAATCGCAATCTGTATCTAATGACGAGGTCGTGCTGGACTAACGAATAATTTGTGTTTTTGTTAGAGAGGTAGTGCTGGATTCCGGTTCCTTTACTAAAAGCAGTGGTTTTAACAACTGATCAGGAGTTTGTGCCACTAGCTATCTTGTATAAAATTATTTTTTGGTCTTGACACAAAATATTACATGCCGATGTTATCTTGTATTTTTTATAACACTTGATTGATGTTTGCATATCTTCCCTGTATTACCTTCGGGACAAGAACACGTAAAACTTTGCATATCAACATAATATTCGGTAGAGCTTGAGGAACTCAACACTGAATATTGAAAATTATTCAATTCCTTTATGTTATCTGGATTAACATCCTGATCATTTACTCTATATTTCCTGATATCTACTTTGTTGGTAACCACATCCAATAATCTTTGCCTATAATAGGCGTTGAAGTTTGTTGTTGTTTTTCTGTAAAAAAGACACCAAACCTCTTTTTCTTTCCAACTTGATTCTCACTTTGATCTGGTATTAAAAATTGTCTAAAAAGTCTATATAAATCTTGTTTATTATCACGCTCAATACTATTGCCGGACGCACAAATCCATTTCCAAACCGATTTTTTCACATGGAATGTGTAGAGTAACAATGTCGCATTTGGCCAATATGTTTGAAGCACTTTTTGCTCTTTTAAATCATCATCAGTTAAAATGACTGAAGGAAATATTTTTGTTGACATAATTTCTATTAAATTTTTTACAGCCACATCGAACACCTCACTTTTTTCAGAAGTAAGGACACATCCAACTGGAATACCTCCAACCGAAGACTGCGTTACAAAAAAAATAATTTGTGATTTTCTATATCACAATTTCTAGTGGCATTCACAAATAATATTTCAGAAGTTTGAACTAACAGACTTGCTGCTCTTGGCATCATTGGTGTACAGGGTAATTCATAAATTATCCAGGCCTTATTATCGTTATTATTGCTCGTAGAAAAAAAAAGTTATACATGAAAGTTGTATGGTTCTAACTGAATTTTCTTATATTATTATATTTTTGAAGAGATCTTTTTTTCGGATATCAAAAAATATAATATGTTAGTCTTTATATTGAGCCGTTATTGAGTTATTAATCGTAGAATATTACAGTTACATATGAAACCATCGGTAGGACATCAAGAGTAACCTTGGATTTCCAGTCAACTGCTTGACTATAAACAATTTTGGCAATTTAATTAATGAAATGTCAATTATCAAACACAACATTTGTCATTTACATTGCTTACTTTGACAATATTAACAATTCCGTATTAAGTAATTGTAACTACGATTAATAACTCAATAACGGCTTAATATAAAGACAACATAATTATTATATTTTTATGAAATCAGAAAAAAGGATCTCTTCAAAAATATGATAATATACAGGGTGTTACGTTAAAAAAATACATCATATTTTTGTTGCGCCCTGTAAACGGCGAGTAACTAAACTATTGATGGCATTTTAAGAAAATTTAGTTAAAACCATACAACTTTCATGTATAACTGTACATAAAGAAACGAAGTAATGTTCTGAAATTTGTTCAATTTTATGTAGAGTACCTATCAGTACAAGACAATTTTTTTCCCAGCGCAGCTAGCATATTCTTTCCAGAACGAGCACCAAATGATTCCTTGAAATACTTTTTCCATATATTTGAAAAATCATTTTTTGTTGAAAAATAATGTCTGTCTGACATCATTTCATCGTAATCATTGCCAAGTGTCTCTATTTTAGAAAAACAGAAACTGTGGTAAGACGATGACACTGAGTGGCCTCTATGAAAATATTGAATCTCTTAAATGGTTTCATCTGCAATGGGTCTCTTTGATAGCGCAGTAGCGCTATCGACTGTGTGATTGTGATTATTATTAAATACAATGAGACACGGCCAATTTTCAGCAATGATATTCGACTGATTTGCTCGGGAATATTGAGGAGGAATACGATGTACTGTGACTATAATTTTGGCAGGACAATCTATGTTTGGCGATGCATGAGCTCTCTTTCGATTAGTTTCAGAAATTTTTGTTTTGTTTGACGAGTACTGAAGTGGTAATAATAGTATCGTTTAAATAAGTTTTTCTTGTCAGTCTTGGTGGGATTTTGAATAGTTTTGTGTATGCTCCATGCTGTTACAGTATTCTGATAATCTGTCATCCATTTCTGTAAAAAAACATTCTAGACCACACTGGTTAAGAAATTATTGTACTATTTTTCAAGCTTAATAACGAACTTCAATATTCTTTTAAACGAGAATAATTTATTTTTTGAGGTACAGACTTCAAGGCTTTCTAACATTCACAAAAAGCAATACCCAAAAATTCCCGGTTACTTTTTGTCGCGACGTTGAAAATACTGCGGTGTTCACACGTCCCCTCTTGGCTGTCTAATATGTGAAGCACAAATTAACCACCTAATAAAAATGTTAGTTGAAAAAATAAATACCCGACTGTACAAAAGAAATTGATACATATTATCAATAATCAAGTGAAAAAGTGAAAAACAAGTGAACAATATCCAATTATTTTTTTTTAAATAAAAACGTTGCGCTACTGATAAACCACACACGGTATGAAGCCCAGAATCTAATGGTCCAAAATATCGTCTCAACAATTTTTTGCGTACAGGGTATAGTAAACAGAATACCACACCCTTACATTACGACATCGAAAAAACTGTTCCAATGCCATTCTTCAAGCCAGAAATAGATAAAAAAACACATTTATACAGGGTGTTAATGTTTTGAACACAACTAACTTTTATCTAATCCATCATCCATTTCTGGCATGTAGAATGACAATGGAACAGTTTTTTCATTGTTTTTGAATTGCATATTCTGATGTTTATGGACATAACCTCACTTTTGTCGGCTTCAGTTATTAGAAAATTATAAAAGGTACTCACTTCTATTTCTTCCTTATTAGATAAGGTTGTATGTTGTATTCATAATTTGGTGGCAAATTCATATTTTATTCAGTCACAAAATCAAATGTAAAAACTAAACCTGCACGTACTGAATCAATAGTAATCGTTTGGATTGCGTTTTGCCAACCTAAATGTTTTCTTCACCGCTATTTACTAGATTTTTAAAGAACAATTTTGCGATCACGGGTGTTAGTTACCCAAGCGGTTGCAATATCGTCTGCTATTTACCAGCGATGTTCGGGCGAAAGCTGATTCGAGATCCTGGGTGTTGTTTACGAATATGCGTGCCGCACACTTTCGATACTCTTTTACACGTTTGTTATAGTATCAGAACGATGTAAAGCGAAACGCTTGTTTTAACTATGATTATTTTGATGTTACGTGTATAATCTGAATTCTGTTCAGAAATTAAATTTCAAAATTAAAGTTTTTGCTACAATTCGGTCCCATTCTCAACTGTGAGAAATCTACAATCATAAGTTGATCTTTTGTAAAGAAATTAAAACACCAGAGGATTTTTAAGAAACTCTAATTTGAACTTTTTCTACTGGATCGTAAATACCCCGGTCTAGCTGGTAATTTTGGTTCATTCAACTAAAATAAAGTTATTAGAAGCGACTGATCATTGAAAAAAAAATTCTTATCTACTTTTGATGGCAAGTGAACTGTACAATCCTGTGACAATTTTATTTCATCCACCACGGGCTGTGTAGATGGGGACAAGTATACTTTGTTCCTGTGATATCCGTAAGGCAGACGACTAGAAACGATCTCTTTTAATTTATTCTTCGACATAGTCAATTTCTCAAGACCACGATAAAACTGTTTGTCTTCATCACTTATTGATTTTTTTTGTGGTATTAAATCGGTTTCTTCGGTAGTTGTCTGCATTTTATCTATAGGACAAGAATGTTGTTCCGTAGTGTACTTGGCCCATTTCGTCACCGAGGGCTCATCTTTCGCTTTCAGAGCTATATCGGGTATATCCATAGCCTGAAAATTCCAATACTAAATTATCAAGAATTTCTTTATGCTATTTATATTTCTGTACTTCCAAAACATTTTTTATAGAAAAAGGTTGACACGAGAAATGTTGATTTTGGAATAATTATTTATTTTGTATTTATACATCAGTTATAACAAAAATGCTACTTTTAAATCTAGTGCTTCGTTCAGTTTTTTTTACTAATTCGCGTATATTTTTTTTTTAGTGAATTGAACTAAAGTGACTGAAACAGGCAATGGAATTTTTTTGTACTTATTTGGGCTTCTCGTTAGCCTAAGCCTTGGGAAGACTGGAATTTTATAGTCTTCCGAGCTTTTTGCCACAATTTCGTCTATCTTTAAACTATCCAAAAAACACCTTTTTGATTTAGACAGCAGCTGATCGGAATTGGTTTGTTTCGCGTTAGATAAAATATTTTTGTGAACTAAAGATTGTCGTAAATTCTTTAGGTGTTGCGTGGTCTCTGTCCACCAACGACGACTTTGAGGCACCTTAGAAAATGTGGGATCCTCTTCTTTTTGAATTTTTGGGCACGGCTGAAGTTCAGCGATGCATGAGTGTTTCATGGAAGACGATTGAGTTGGAGCGGCTATTCTGTCTATCTGCAAAAGTCGACAATTTGTTAACGTCTTCTCTTAAAGTAGCGCAAAGTACCGATAAATGTTTTAATTTTCTTTTATTTTTAGACGTTTGCGGAGAAGCTGGACGTTTTTCCTGCTTCTTGATTTTTAGAACGCGACCTTTGGGTCGTGATGTCGTATTGGTACTTCCAAAAACACCTCTCATTTCGGCCATTTCTATCATGTACTTGTTATCCAATTTTGTTAATTCCTGTTTAATTTAAAAGTATTATTGGCTAGAATCAAAACATCGAGTTTTCTTATTTACTTTTCTTTGAATTAAGGCTAAATAACATCCTTCTTCTACCAAATTCAAACAGTTATTTTGATTTGGGCATAAATTAGGCAAGCTGGTTAAGTCGAAAAGATCGCAGTTTGGTACCTAACCGAAACAAATTAACGTTGTAGTAAAAATAAAACTTTATACTTACCATCACATCCCTGTAAATATTTTCAAAAGTTTCTGCGATTTCTACAGATGATCTAGAAATAAGGGATGATCGTTTAGAAAGAACATTGCAAACTCTGTCATCTGACGGAAGTACTTCAATTTTAATTGTTTCGTTGTTATTGACTTCCTATAACGCCAAATAGTGTAAGTATTTAATAAAACACCTTTATGGACTTTACCTGCAAGAGATAATCCGAATACATAGGATCGATTTTCAACTTGCCTTGTAAAGCCGCGTGTTTTAAGGTCGTCAATTTGTTAATATCTTTTAGTGTTTTTTGAATCATATCTTTATTTTCTATGTCTAGTTCCGAATGAGTTTCGTAAAGAACTAGCTGAATTTGTGGCCTCGACATGGCGTACTTGAGCGTTTTTCTTTGTTCGTCTAAAATGCCGGTGACTCTTTCCTTTCCCTCTGCAGTTATTTCAGATTCGGTTAAAACTTCTAACATTGACAAATCACCCCCTCTACTGCATACCTAAGGCTTGGCGTTTAGTCGCAACAATTTAAAGAATAAAATTTTTAGTTACCAAATCTATAGGATCGCTTATCGCCGAATAACTATTAGGAGGTGTCGCAAACACTGCAATAACTTCTTCTAAAAGATGTGCTTCCGGAGAAACTTCAATCAATTTTTCGGAATGAACCAACACATTCGTTATACCTATATCTGACAGATATCTACAATATTCTTCTTTCCTATAGGAGTGTTAATTACGTTATGGTTGTATAATTCAGCGAAGGATATGTTACCTAGAACCGGCACCGAAGACCAGCAAATTATTAATTTTTGAATTGCTAGACAGGAGCATTGCTAAATATGCAGTAGTTCTCGGCGAATTGATGTGACTTTGTATGACGGTGCCCTTTAACTCTAATTCGCGCAAAATTTTTCCGAAGGTTGCCGGTCCTAAGCAAAATGATCTATCCTAAGAAAAAAATAAATTGTAAGTACTCTTTAAATCCATCCAAGCACTTAATTTTATCAAAACAAATTATGAATAGCGTACTACAAGATACTGCACACTATATTTCGCATCAATAGAGTAGGTATATCACAAAATAGTTCTATATCAGTAAACTAGTGTAAACAGTTGCACCTGACCATGTGCGCCCCTACTGCACGTCGATATCCACATACAACCACCATCTATTTAGACGCAACTCAATTTTTGTAATTCTCCTCCAGATGTTTTATTCGTCTGTACCTCTTCGCTGGAGGGAGGCACTTTTTCCTGTTGTAAGGGCTTAAGTCAAGGGTTGAAATGCTTCAATAACTAATCTTCTATAATTTTCCTGTCTTGAAGTATTAATTTAACATTTTTTAATAAAAAGAGACAAAACGGAAATAATAGACCCTACATCATTGAAAAGAAGATAATACAGCCAAATAACTGTAAGTTTGGTTTGAATATCTCGAAAACTGGTTGAGATATTGTAAAATGTTAGTGATTTTCTTAATCAGCATCGAAAAATACATATGATTCACTACTAAATATTTTAGAACTTTAAAGTCAAATATCTCAAAAATTGTCTGAGATATTGAAAACTGAGAGTCAGATTTGGAATCAGCGTTAAAAGACACATAAGAATCAAATGTCAAATTTAATCCATCACGACGGGAACCGTGCAACAGACGACGGCGACGACGACGATAGCGATCCTAGTAACCAAACTGTAAGTTTGGTTGAAATGTAACCCCGCGGGATATAACCTGCGAACAATCACAAGATAACATGAGGGAAAATCTCCCAGATGAGCGGATTAAGTGGGGAAGAGAGAAGTACACCTTCCCGGGAAACCAAAACCCATAGAAAGAGTAGTACTACGTTTGGGGAACCATTCAGCAGTTACCTGGTTGCACAAAAGATTTATAACGTAACGTGGGGAGGAGTACGTCTTTCGGTACAAGTGGGAGAGAATCCCCTGTTTAGTAAATTACTAGATCATTGGACTTCTAGTAGCTTAATAGAAAATATAATCCTGAAAAGCAGAGAGGGAGCGAACCATGCTGATTTTGAGAATCATAAGAAATTGATAGCTGTCCGAAGTCTTCGTATGGAACCGCAGGAGCATCAACTGCATCAAAGGAAGTGGTGACCGTGGATGCAAAGAATAACCCCAAGCATCGTCCTTCAGCACGTCGCAAGATGACCTCACAATCGACCAGAAAGTCGGCACTTTTTCGAAAAATTTTATCCACAACGGACTGAAAAGAACGGATAAATGGTGCAAGACAGTTGGGTTGGTTCCAACAGAACCATGCAAATGTGCCTTCACCTACATGAAAAAACTCACAATTCTAAACCAATTGCAGTAAAATTGTACTACAGTGGAAGTCAGCACCTCTGTCAAATATCTAAAAATAACTCTTGGTAAACGATTAAACTAGAATTCCAACATAGAAACTGCTGTAGATGTACCACTGATGGTTTGACCCATCCTCACCTATGGTACTATTGTCTGGTAGCAAAAAAGCCAAAAAAATTACCACTAGAAAAAACTCGGAAGCATACAAAGATTAGTATGCGTTTGCATCACTGGGGCATTGCGCATCTGTTCTACCGCAAGTATGAAGTAAACATGTACTAGACTGACCCCAATCTATTTTGCCATTAGGCCAAACTATCTCTGTCCCTAATGCAAAAGGAAAAATACGATAAGAAGGACAAGGTTAAATCACTCGATTAGAACTATATTCAGCAGCAAATACCGTATGCTGAGATTCACTTAGGGATGATATCAGCAAGGAATTTCCATTTGTAACCAACTTTTGCACGGAATTAGGAATAAAAAAGCTTGGATCTCAGGGAGTACCTACACACACGTTAACACATGTTACAACAAAATTTATATATATATTTTGTAAAATAAAACTTATTCCAGGGTCTACAAAATTAATTTTTATTATGCTTAGATATAAATTTCAACCAACTTGCTTTTTTAATATGTGCATGTGATAAGATTCCTTTAAGAAAAATTATTAAATTCTTTGAAAATTAAATTAATTCAAATGGCAAGCCTCAGTAATCCAAAGTACTCTAATTTTGTTAAATGACAACCACAACTTATTACTTGTTTTGACTGTATTTAAAACTCCTTCTTCCTCACATGAGACAAAAAGAAAATAGACAAATAAATGAGAAAAATTAACATTTAATTTCTAATAATCATTCAAGCAATTTATACATGAACACATAAACAAAATGCGCACACCTTGTATTTATTAAAATTAAAAACCTAGCTTTTTGCGCATGGTACCAATTTTTGTGTTTGTAACACATAATTACTGCAACAGATAAACATTTGATAATTTAGTTACATGCACATTAATATGCTTATTGACAACAGTAAATTTACAATAACAACCCTTGGTGTGCTTTGGAAATGCCACGAAATTATTTTGTTATCAATGTCCTCAGGATAAGACTGTTTTAAAATAAATTATAAGACACAATTAATATTAGATGTACGCTTATGGAGAATTCAAATTTCAATCAAGTATGATTCTTTTGGGAATTAGTGTCCGTCTGTAAAAGTTGCATTTTTAAATCCCTATTATTGTGACATGCAAATTACAAAATTTAATTAGTAAGCTGTGGCTATACGCAATAGCACGTTTCAGTCAAAGCGATGTAAGAGAAAAAGTTCCGCCCTAGTGCTATCTTTTTCTGTCAGTTTACCAACACGAATCCTCTAAAATACTCTAAATTTTAAATTATCACCAAAAATCAACCCAAGTCAAGGTAACCTTAAAATTTTTAATTATTCTATTAAGTTTTGTGTTTGGGTTTGTTCTGCGTGCTTTTTTATCTTCTTTTGATCGTTTTGCTGCTTTTTTTACAAACAGTCTTTTCAAGACTAAATTGTTTACTATTACCTCTGTCTTCTGTAAGTATTTAAAATTGTTTTATTAAGTACCTGTAATTTATTTTTATTAAGATATCAACATGGCTACAGAAAAGGTTAATAATCTGTGGCTTGGGTTGACTTTTGGTGATAATTTAAAATTCAGAGTATTTTGAAGGTTCGTGTTGGTAAAACTGATAGAAAAAGAAAACACTAGGACGGAACTTTTTCTCTTACATCGTTTTTGACTGAAACGTGCTATTGCACATAATAAATACCAAGGTCATCTGACATGCAGTTAACCTATTTAATTGTCAAACTTTTATTTGAACATTTGAATTGTTTTATTTATAACAAATTAAATGTGGGTAAATTACATTCTAGACAACAAACAATGTAAGTAAATCAACAAATTGTTCGTGGAAAGCTTCTAATGCGAAGGGTTTTTAAATTTTACTCACATTTTTTATCCTATCAAGAAAACCCTTTTTATCAAGCACTTTATTTTTAATTTAATGTTTTTTTTTATTTTTCAATAATTGTTTTAATTAAAATACAAATTTTTTATCATATACAAATATAGGATGTCCAGAAACTCTTCTGGCAAAAGAAAACTACAGGTACTAGAAGTTATTTTATGTCGATTTAACTCAAATTACCTTAATCCGAAAATGCTTTGTAAGTGAGCTACAGCCCTTTGAAGAAGACATCATTATATGAGTTTTCTTTAAATCATTCAAAAATGTCGTTAAAGATCTTATGTGAACAACCAATAGAAAATTAGGAAGGCGTGTGTATCAAATACAGTCAATGTCACAACATTAGCACCGAAAATACATTAGTCAATTGGATACTTCAGTTGTCGTATGTCATCCACGTGGAGGTTTTGGTGCAACTGATCATTATTTAACGTTGAAAATACTGCATTTTGAAACTGTTCAGGTACGTTTTACGTTTATTTATGTAATGTGATAAACTAATGAGTCTAAATTGCTCAGTCAAGAGCTTTAAAACTTTAAAGTAACTCGTAATTTTTTAATTTATATTTTGTAACCGTAAATATATAGCTTATTTCTTATTATTACTATTGATAAAACTCCCACTGTTCTAGAAAAGGAACACTCTTCAGAAACCGATTATCAGAAAATTGTTCGTGAGTTTCTAGAACACTGGTTCCCATACTTTTTTTTCTCATAGACCACTTTAAACATTTTGCTGGATCTGGTGGACCCCTGCAGCTATTACATTTACTAACTTACTTCCAAAACCCGAAAAAGTATATGTCTATGTAAATCTGTGTTGTGGCTATTTTTCAATCAACTATGAGTTGAAAGTTTTCGAAAAAAAGGTGAGAATTTATATTGCTTTGATTATGCTGTGAGTATTGTCATTCAAGCTAAGTTTCAAAGCCAGTCTAAAAAGCGTCTTCATCCAACAGTTGGATTCCTACTTTACTTTTTGTATTCTAAGATTGACTCACAGTACAAGAAACCAATAATCTCCCACTTCGGAGTGGTAAAAAGTAAAAATAAATATTTTCTTGTTTTGTAGCTATTTATTCAAACAAAAAATTACTACACTTTTAATTATGTAGAATCAAAATTTAACATCAAAACTAATAATGATTATTATTTTAAAAACAGTCGCAATATAATCAAAGTTTTGATTACCATTGTAATCTGAGATAAAAGTTATAATTTTAATGGGAGGGATGTACTTGGTGAATTGACAGCAAATTATCAATATTTGGCTTGAGTTTAGTTAAGTATAACCGTAAATCTCCTCGCTCTGTAATATTTAATCTGCTCCGTTTTTTGTCAACAAGTTTGTTACGGCACTAAAACTGCGTTCGACAAGATATGACGAAGGAAACGCTATGAGAAATTTTTGCACAATTCCCCACAGTCCTGGATATTTTTCAGGTATTTGTGCCTGCAGCCAAAATGATTGATACCCTCTTTTGAATGCTACTTTGAGCTCCTCATTAGTGCTAAGCTCGAGTAGCTCTTCTTGCAGTACCACATTTTCCACTTCAGTTTCATCATATGGATTTATTATCCATGGTGGTATATCCATCGACAGAATGTCTTCAAATCTGATTTTAAAATCATCATACAGGGCAATCAAATGTTGAACATACGTCTGAATATCTTCGTCGAGGCATTCTACCTGCGATAAATTTGGAAACTGGGAAAATTCACGTCGACCAATATTTTGCTTCATAAGTTTCAGTTTACCAAGAAAAGCTGAAATTTCACTCTTTGTTTTTATCAAATTGAGGCTGTCCCCTTGTAACTGTAGGTTGAGGTCATTGAATTTTTGAACAAATCTGTCAAATACGCAATGTCTGCTTTGAAATTCATGAGGTTTTCTTTTAAAACAGGATCTTTAGTGTTCAGAAACTCTAAAACAGAGTCGAAAAGCAAATAGAATCTTGATAGACATGCACCTTTCGACAACCAGCGTACTTCGGTATGTAGCAGCAATCGTTGGAAGTCCTCATCATTTTCTTCGCACAACTGTGCAAATAAGCGCGTATTTAATGCATTGCTTCTTATTTTGTTAACTGCATTAATCACAAATTGAAGCGCTTGGTGCAATCTATCACTCAATTTTTTCGCTACTAGATGTTGTCGGTGGATGACACAGTGAATTGCAATTACCTCTGGTATAATCCTTTTAAGATGACTTATAAACCCACGATATCGCCCGACCATGGCAGGAGCTCCATCTGTTGCCACCGAAATAATGTTTGTGAATGCAATTGATTTTTCCGTAAAAAATCATTCAGAACATTAAAATTGATTCACCTTTAGTGTCAGTCTTCAAAGTTTTCGCGAATAGTAACTCTTCAAACATTTGTTCGCCTTTGATAAATCGAACATATGCCAATAATAATGCTTCATTGCCAGGTAAAGTTGACTCGTCCAGTTGAATAGAAAAATGAGTTGTTTGCAGATAATTACACAAGAAACTTTCAACATCAGAGCTCATTTCATCAATACGTCTTTGTACAGTGTTGTTACTCAAAGGAATTCTTTTAAGTATGTCAAATGAAGATTTGTGCAGGACAGTTTTAAGACCTCTTCAACAGCAGGCAAAATTAACTCCTCTCCAATGGTATGCGGTTTCCCAGATTTTGCTATAAGTAATGAGATATTGTAAGATGCCCGCAAGCCATCGTCGTTGCTTTCAGACGTTGAAGCGAACATACTATGCACGGTGGGTCTCTTTTCATACTTTTCCTTCAATGTTTGGAAATATTTCAAATCCTTACCTATTTTGTCAGGATGACACCTTCTTAGATGATCTTCCAGCTTCGATGGTTTCATAGAGTCATTGCTCAAGACTTTGTTGCATAAAAGACACATGGGCAATCGCTTGTCTGTATTTGATGGAAGAAAACCAAATTTCAAATATTCAACACTGTACTGTCGACACTTCTTCTTAGATTCAGCCATGTTTCGTATCAATTACTTACCTGTAAATATGAAAAAATGTTTGTTAAGTAATCTTAAAATGATTTAACAAACATAATAGAAGTGGCTTTTAAGATACAAGTTGCTAACAAATAGATAGGTAGGTACTTACTTTTCCAACACTGGCAAACAATAATATCAATTCACTTTAATTTTCAAAAGTCTGAAAACTACTTCCGTCACTGGTGAACACTTATATAGGTACACTTTCTTTTTGAAATTCCGGAAACAACTGAGTAATGTTTATCATTCGCATTCGTATTTATATTAAAGAAAAAATCCAACAAGTTCATGCAAGTTCAGACACGACTTTAACTAGGCGGGCGGGCGGCGCGGCATCGGCGAGTCTTGACACGCTCTTTCTGAATATGGAATATGCAAGTTCTTACAAAAAAATGCTTCTTATAATATTGTCTTCCTATATTCATAGGAGAAGTCAAGCTTCTTATAATATTGTCTGCCTATATATATTATTGTCTCCCTTATTCATAGGAGAAGTCAAGTCGGGTCACCTAATACATTTTTATAGACCCCCGTTAACGAGTTGTGGACCCCCATTTTTTCCACGCAAGCGTAGACCCCTATCGGGCTCCCGTGGACCCTGGGGTCCACCTGAACCACTTTGGGAATCTAGGTTCTAGAACATTTGCCGAAGGTAGAGTCACATTACTGTAGATCATCAAGTCGAAAACTTTATTTGGAATCAATATGGAATAGGCCGTATTCCGTGAAACCTGTGAACAAGAAAGTAAAAGTGTATGTAGCTGGAGAACATTCATGAAATTGTTCAATTCTATAAATCTCGACATCTACTCTTCGAAAAAGGACCAGTGTAATTCATATATGATACACAAAAATGGAAATTTAGATGACAATCTTTATGAAGCACCCATCACTAGAAAAAATCAAGCACGAGAAGAGAAAGACAAAGAATCTGCAACCTCCTCTGGCGATGAAAACATCTGCGTTTATACCGTGGATCTCCAGGCGGTTTTTATTGGGTCCACGTTTACAGGCATCATCAATTTATTTCAAAACCAAGTTAAAGATTAACAACCTGACATTCTACATTATTTGAATGATAAAGATGTATCTTACTTTTTATGGCATGAGGCCAATGTAGGTTTAGAAAGCGATATTTTTGCTTCAGTTATGGTGAAGTTCCTTTTAGGTGAGATCGAGAAGCACAAACCTTCAAAAATTGTAATATAGAGCGACGGCTGTTGTTATCAAAATCGAAATAGTAAGTTATCAAGTTGTCTCCTCGTAAAGAAAAATATAACGATAGAACAAAAATATTTGGAAGTGGGTCATACCCAGATGGAGGTTGACTCCATTCATAGTTCTATAGAAAGGAAGTTAAGACAAAAACGGGAAGTTTTTATTCCTGCTGATTATATACATATTATTAGATCAGCCAGAGAAAAGCCATCGCCATACAATGTCATTACATTGACATATCAAGATTTCTTTAAATATGACTCAACAATTTATACCAGTATTCTAAAACTGGAGATCCGTGCGTGACCGACATTTGTGCACTACAGTACTTGCCAGAAAGCATTATTCGGTACAAACTGAACTTCACAGATATGTGGAGTGATATACCCAGACGTCCCTCACGGAAATCTTATCATGCCGAACATCCACCGTTATATAGTTCACCATGTGCCATTGAATTTTTGCACCTGCAAGAACTCAAAT